>JAPZEB010000006.1:13839196-13850962 GCA_029783705.1 Chaetodon striatus
AGGTAAAAAAAAAAAAAAAATTCCTCATACACATATTTCTGATTAATCTATGACAGTGGAGGAGATTGCGAGCGTGTTCGATGCAATATGCACAGATGTAGATGCAGACCTCCCCAAAGCCTGCCAGAACGACTAGCAGACTTTCAAGCTAACATGCAAAACAGAGGCAGCAACAGAGAGAGATGGAAGGAGAAGAACGACACAAACAGAGAGGTGAATTTACCTACCACACACGGGCAGAGGGAAGGGAGCTTAGTGCGGCCCTTCATGAGCGAGAGACAGAGGAAAAACAGCCTCCCAGACACCCGCAGTAGAGGAGGAGAGGGATGGGGAGAAAGAGAGAGAGAGATGGGAGGCTGGGGAAGGGTAAGGGGAAATAAAAAACAGGGAGGGGGAGAGAGGGAAGGGGAAGGGGGGGTGTCGTAGCAGACGAGGAGAGAGAGTTTTCCTGGAAGCCAGAGTTGTTGGTGTTGGATATATCTTGATGTTGAAGGCAAGGGTCTGAATAGAGAGGACTGGCAGCCTGCTCCAGCCGTGACTCATAAAATATGTTTGTCACTGCTGGTGAGTGAGGGAGGGGAGAGGAGACGTAGAGACAGAGAGTAAACCTCATGTATTATTTTATTTTCCTGCTCTTTTTGTGAAACAGACACGACAGAAGGCTTCCATCTACGCTGCTCTTTCACTCCCTCTTTGACACGCCGTCTCTCTCACACACACACACACACACACACACACACACACACATATATATGTTACAAAACATACACATCAAGTAAAAGCTAAATATCATGAGGATGATTTAAAAGGAGGGCAATTTTGACACACATATCTCTGTTATGCAACCATTATATAATTACATATTTATCCCTCTGCAGCTAGTGTTTTAACCGTGGCCTATATGTTATTTCTGAGGTGCAAATTCATGCCATCGCTATTATGTCTGTGACTAACAAATTGTACCGCTCTCACCTGAAGACATTATAAATTATCAGCCTTGCTTACAGAGGTTGCTCCATAATGATCCTGTCGATGCGCAGATACCGAAAACTCACATGCCAATCAAACACTGATACAAGTAATTGGTCGCTTAATCGACAGCAATTTTAATAATCAATGAATCTATTAAATGAATGAATCTATTACGCACACATTCACTGGTTCCAGGTTCATAAATGCATGCAAAGCTATGTGTTCCAGATTGAATACCATGGTCATACAAACTGGTAGTGTGACTGTTTTGTTATAATCTACTGATTAAACATTTGTTAGATATGTTATGATGATTTCATTTGGTGAAGTTATGATTTTAAGTTTGGCCTTGAATTTTGTAGCAGATCTGTCCCTGCAGATAGCCAACTATCAGAAGACTGTCATCGAGCCACAGAAAAGGGAAAAAAATATTAAATCTGCTGTGCAGAATGTGCAAAGATGTTCCCCATTGGCAAAAAAGAACCGACTTTCTGTGAAGGGAGTCAGTGATTTTAGCTTAGAGTTGTTAAGTTGTGTGTAAATGTGTAAATTGTTTCGAGTTATCAGACAACACTGCTGGCTACTACAGCTGTGTATTGACAGGAATCTATTAATATGAGAGGTATCATGATACAGGGATTATAATTTAATATATTGCAATATTTTTCAGTACTGTAAGCAAGGCAATATATTAGGTTTTCTTTAATCTAATTTCAGGAAAACGTATAAAATATAGAAGACGCCACCATGTGCAAAAAATCTGAGTTTAAGATCTTCATTTGTATCAATCCCAGTCCCTCTAGCTCACTGGTGATATGTTGTTAAATTGGAGTGAAAGAGTCAAATGACTAATAGATTACAATACCACGGTCGGGGGTTTATATACAACAATATTTTCTTAAACCCCTACTGGCTACCACATGAATGTCATAGATTTTGTTTCAGTAGTAGTGATTTGGTCTCTGCATCACCCTAACCCTGTCAATGCCTCGTAAACTATAGTTTTCTCAGTGTTGAACTGAGGCATTGTGCTACCTTTGTACTGTATATTGATCAAACATTCTCTAAAGGTTATCATAACTTAGTCATACTCTGTATTTTTAAAGTTCACATTTCATGTCATTTTGCCTGCTGCACCTTCTCACCAGTTCACCCAACACAGCCTAACACAGTCATATCAATGGAGGGATTGAAGCAACAGGTGTTATGTAGGTATTCACGTGCTGAAATGGCAGAGAATTTGATTCTGCAAAAACATCAGTGTGCTAAACGCCATTTAAGAATACACAATTTTATTCTTTATGTGTACTCATTTTGTTAATATGTACATACATGAGCTTATTTCATGGAATTGTATATTTAGTCTATCAATCAATTTCACATCAAAGGCTAAATATTATCTTAACAGTTGTAGAAACTACTTTAAAAATTGTGTGTCTACATTTTTTATTCACAACAAACATCAAATTGTCAGTCAGGATTTTTTTTTATTCAAATATGATCATCAGTGTTTATCAGACAGGTACTACATACCTAATTCTTACAACCCAAATCCCTGTCTACAGTCAATGATTTGAGACTAGGCTTTTATTAGATGTTTTATAGTAACTCTTTAGCCAAAGGAGTTGAGTTGAATCACTCCTCTGTGGCGTGTGCTCCTGCAGCAAAACAGACGTTCCCAACAAGACTGCGAAAGTCAATTAACTAATAAAACTTTGATGCCAAAAGCTACTGTCAATAAATGTGACAGTAGTGAATAAAGATTTCTGAGACAAATACATCACGCCATGTGAGCACAGAATATGTTATTTTATCAAAGGTTAAATGCTAAAATTAGTGATAGCAGCCACAACACAAACTCCAGTATTCTGTGCAACAAATAGGCAAATTTTGATTATTTCCTACAGTGGCCCACTGGTACATTTATTATTACAGTTGTCCTCTTTCACCACAGTGAGCTGTGCTGTTAGCTTAGAGACACATCTATTATAATAATACCATTTCATTTATTCACACCGCTAATTTAATCAGTGTTGTCTGTATTTTGACACTAAATATAATTCTGTGTCCACTGTGATTCATACAGTATCTTAATTGGCATCATAATGGATGTATTTGTGTGTAGTTCCGGCTCTTGCCCTCTCAGGCCCCGTTTCCCTCCGCTACATGGCTGTATTAAGGGTGAAACAGAGTTGAGCAAGGGAATAAACAGAGTAAATGCACCATGACCCCATTGGGCTGTTTTACAGTGGACTGCTGTCGGGTGATGGATGGGTTATGACACCTGCGGAGGTTAGGCCCAAAGCCCTCTGGACCTCAGCGACACACTGAGCTGCGGCTTCTGCATCAGCTTCACTGTCTGTGACTAAAGACAACTGGAGCACATCGTGACATTTCCATCTGGAATGAAGCCTGTACTGTTAGAACAGTGTCAAACGCTGCGTAACCCGCGGATCCAGCCGCATAAGACCAAACATTAATTTTTCTATTCTCCGCATTCATGAGCATTCTCTGCCGCCGCCTACACAGAGGTCACCCTCCTACCTGCACACTGTGGGCTTCACATTATCAACACCCTTCAATGGCAGGGCTCTCTTCTTTCTCTCTCCCTCCCTCTATCTCTCCCTATCTCTCTTTTCCTCTCCTCTCCTCTCCTCTACTCTCCTCTCTCCCTCCCTTTCTCCTTTCATCTCTATTCTCTCCATGATGATACCCCTGCCATGTTGTCATGGCAACAATCGGGCCCTGATTGCTTGGTTGCTAGGCAACTGACATCACCTATAAGAGGAACATGAAGATACAAAAAGCCAGAGACAAACAAATCACACAAAAATATGTGCGCTTGTATATTACTGTGTCGAGTGCGAGTGCGTTGTGTACGTGAACTCTGACGGTGTCATTAGCTCATGTCGTCTTTTTCATTCAAATGATCTTTTTTTTTTTGTTCAGCGCTAAAGCCACACATGTAGGCGGCAAGGTGTATCATTAGAGTTAGAAAGCATATAATTCAAATATGACTGGTACTCTGGGCAGTCTTCTGCTCTTTGCCAAACAGGAGGTTAAAAACCTCTGAATCCATGACCTGAATTTCAGATGAGAACATTACGAAGGTCTGTGACAAGGGACTGCTCATGAATAACTGATACAGGGTCCAGCAATTTCCTATTAATTATGAGGAAAAATGCAGGGCCTCGACCTCAGCGAATGCAGGCCACGTATGTGCTCCCGACCTCTCTCAGGCTGCTGTTGCATATGAGCATCCGGCTGCTTGCGTGGACACAAGCAGCTCAATTTTGACAGCATCCCTGAGCCAGATTGTCATGGACTCCTTGGCTGTAGTTTAACAACGTGCCACAAGGTGTCATCGTGCGCTGCGTTGAAAAACATGATCACAGCACTGTAAGAAAACCTGATCCTATTTGCAAGGCTAATGCAAGAGCTATTCATATCGATGATATCAGCACTACCATCCTTGTCATTCTTGTTTTCGTCATGTTTCTTTTACCGTCCTCTTTTCTGCACATCTCAGTCCCACCCCTCACACACACTACACATTTACAAACCCACCCTAATTACATAACACACGCTAGTTAGTTAGACTTTTAACTTAAACACCCAGTATGGACATACCGTTTCATTACAGAGGCCCTGGTGAGACATTGACCCTCCTTGACCTTGGCTTTCGACCTGATCAGGCCCACAGGACCTCTTCTATTGAATCTACCCACATCTCTAAATACACATCATCATCGCTATGGATTTACTTATTTCTCATTTACAGAATTACCATAACAATTTGTTCTTGTATACAACAGTGTTACAGCAGAGCGGCACGGTCGTCTTCCTAGTAGCAGACTCATGTTTTGCCATTAGCCTCCTCAGTCAATGTGAGACGACAAAGTCTCCAGCCCAAACAGCCCATGATGGATCTAATCTGTCACCTGTCATATGGACAATTTCAGGACGGACAGCGATGCTGACAGCCAAAACACTGAAATTAAGCAGAAGAGCCTGTAAGCAGAGGCTGCCGGTGGACAGCAAGTGGGCTACTTTTTAAATATATATAATTATTACCAGAATGAGAGATTTGAGGGTTTATTTAAAGTGTGTTTTAACTAGAGAGGCTGTAGGCTCTTTGCTGTTTACAATGTACTAATATCACACCACATTACTTTAATTTTAAATCAATGTAATAATGAACAATGAGTGGCACCGAAGACAAAGGGGTGAAAGCCCTGAACAATGAAAGAAATGTGCCTTTTTATTTCACAGATAAAAAGATCCATACAACCACTAAAAAGCAATAAAGATACTGAGTGAGCCTGTGGCCTTGTCACATTGTGCCATACTGGTATATCCATTAATAATATCTAAACATTCAAGGTGAGATTCAAAAGAAATGATTAAGCATTGCTCATCCTCTCACAGGATGAGACCAGAGAGCTGAGAGGGAAGCAAAAGACAGCACAGATTGCGTTGTGTACATCTGACAAAGAAGAGCTCTTAACAGCCTCCTTTCTGGCTGAGGCCCCTGGTGGGGGTGGTGGGCATTATAAAGTATTTGAGAGACTAAAGGGTGAGCATTGCATTGGCAACACATTATCATAGAAAGAGACTGATGAGTTCAGATGAGCTCAAATTCGAAGTCAACTCTGCGAGGCGAAGAAGGTGAAGCAAGGTGATTCACGAGCATACATGTCGAAAAAAAAAGCCACTGTTCTGTGATTCAGTGTCCTGAGTCATGACCACTTTGATAGAAGTTGCAAATTATCCGTTGCCTAATTTCTGCCACACCATTCACAGTTGCAGCTGCTTGAATTCAGCACCTGCAGTAAGAATTAGCATCATACAGCAAGTCTCTGCCTCCTGTTTAATTAAACCTGACAAGTTTTCGAAGACGTGCACTTGCACCAATGCCTTAGCTCGAGCAAGGCTGCAGCTACAATTCACAGTGCAGAAGCCACTTGTGCTGGAGCAGGATGCTCTGCAGTTTGTGTGAGTTCTGTCTGATCATGTAGGTGTGTGGCTTTCTTTCGGGAAAGCGGTTGAATGTGTGGGTGAGTGGTGCAATATGTACTTAAAAGACGAAACAAAACCGTAGCTGACCACAGAAATCAGCAATATTACTTCATGAGCACAAAAGCAAGCTGTCATTTGAGCAGGAATGATGATGAAGACATCAGGAGGGAGGAAAAAAACATCTATCTGACTGTATGGAATTACATCTCTGCTATTCCCTCGATTCTGCCGTGTTTTTTTTTACCGGACAATAAGAAACCACGGTGCTGTGCAGTCATGGCATCAGACTTGCACCGGGGCGAGCCCTGCTTCGCTCACTGTGTGCCCTGGGAGCAACTTGGCAGGATCAGTGTCTCTGTGGCTGCATACAAAGGCCTCATGGAAGCTCGTGCCCTTGAGCGGAGATCATATGAGCTCTCCACTGGATCACTAATCCTAACCCACAGCACACTGTACACTGCATGTCACACACTCGTACAGACACACATCACACGGTACGGTGAATGGACACTTGTTAAAGGGGACGAGCTGAATGAATGCTGAGGAGGCGCCGTTTGATTTGTGAGCAGAGGGTTTAGCTCAACTCCATTTTGGAGACTCTTAGAGGAAGATGCAGCAGCCATAAGCTCCTCATCCTATAGTTGCACACACACACACATTCACAAGATATAAATATTCATATATATTGAACCATAAGAGGAGCTAGAGCACAGCTTCAGCACAAAAATAATTACAAATGTGAGTACTAAAGCCCATTCCAGAGGAAATGATGTCCATGTTAGAGCATGAAGGCATACATGATGCCAATAATATGCACACAGAGCTGCTGACTTTGACTACATCTTGTCAAATGTATAATTTATTTGAAGGAGCACTAACTAGGGAAGCCTCGAAAGTGCAGAAGAGGGGGGCGGGAGGTAAGCTAGAGAGTAGAGAGCAGGAAAGAGGAGAGTAAGCAGAAGGGGGGAAAGGAGGTAAAATGAGATAAAGGAAAGAGGAGGCAGGAAGTGAGGGATTACAGAGGTGAAGGAGGCAGAGAGGACAAAAAATTGTGGAATTGGAAATGTGAGAGCAGAGAAGTGGAACGAGGGTGACAACAGGGAAAGGAGCGGTAATCAAAGGAGTGTAAGACAAGCAAAGCAGTAAGAGTTAGCAGAAACATACAGTGTGTCCTCCTTTCCACACTGGAGATACATAATTGATTCTTTATTGCAATCGTTTTCCATCAGACATTGTGATAGCTTTAAGAGAAGTCGCTTTTTAGAGCTTAAATCCCTTTTGCTGTGCGCACCATCTTTGTTCTCGCCTCTCAAACATCAAACCGTCCTTCTCTGACTCAGTGCCATACAGGGAGGGAGAGTCAAAGGTATTGTCAGGCTCGCAACCAAATATAAATCCTGTGACGTCTCCTCAAGCTGATATGCCCTAATATTCCAGTTCTTAATGTTATGTAACGACACTTCTGTATGATGCATTGCCATCATATGTTGCTATTTATTATTTATTTTTTTCTGAGATGTTAGTGTAGGAAGGAGCAGGAAATTATATAAGTCCAATTCGACACTCAGGAGACATAAAATATGAATATATCACTTGTACCTGGCAGGAATTGAAACTTTAAGTGTTTGTGTCTCTTTTATACATTAGATGAAATTATAAGATGCTTCAAGGCTACATTGAAGCAGCTTCCATTCTACACCGGCGGTGTTGACTTTACACGACCTCATCAGTTTTTCTCTGAGTGGATTGAAGGACTGGTGTCATTACACCAACAGACAAAACATAATGTCAATAGGTGTAGATTTCACGGGGGACGCAGGGTACACGTCTCACTCAAAATTTAGAACATGTACATTTAAACCCCCCTGATAAAGATACGACATAAGTAGAGGACTTTTATTTTGACATTTAGGACATTTACTCCATAAAATGATGCAGAAAAGGCACAAATTGGTGCATAAAAAATAATCAGAATGCAGGAAATGAAGTGTTTGATGACCTGTTTTATGTGTGTCCCCCTCAACGCTGATATGAAACCTGTGCCCTTGATTATGTCACACATAACATGTCTCTGAGGCTTGTCCAGGCCAAAGGTTGGAACGAAGGCTGGGCAATAGGGGTGTAAATCACAAGTTTCATCATAATACAATATTATATCGATTCTTTGGACAACAGGACAATTTTGGATGATATTACAAAGTCTGCAATCATTATGAGACGATATCAATAAATATCCTCGCTGTCTTTTCTTAGCTTCTTGTTGTTGTCTGCGTGGTGTAAGGCTGCGAGCACTGGTTGAATTTTTGGGAAGGACGAAAATGGTGACATAGACATGCCATGGCAGTTTCAACTTAGGGGCTTATTTTAAATATGAGGATACGTATTGATGTTTTCACTCTGCATCAATAACATTGAATAGCCGATCACTGAATAGATACATCAGTACAGATCGATGTATCATAACACCCCAGCTGGACAAGATATTGATATTATCTCAATACCATGATACGAGACTAAATATCTTCTTAGATTTTGGATATCATAATATCTGAAATGTTGTCTCTTCCTAGTTTTAAAGGCTGCATTACAGTAAAGTGTTGTAATTTTCTGCACTTACCAGACTGTTCAAAATGTTCTGTTCATGTCCTTTATCCACTTAGTCATTATATTTCCATTACTGGAAATTATTTATCACAAATCCGTGCAACATTGTCACAATATCGATACTGAGGATTTGGTCAAAAACATTGTAATATTTGAGTTTCTCCACATCATCCAGGCCTAGTTGGAGCTTGTCAGGGGCAGACACGTGCAAAGATAATGCCAGCGTTTTAAAAGGAAAATAAATACTTGTATAATTTTACTTTTATTGCCTCAAGGACAAAAAATCCTATTCAAATAATAATTACTTCCTGCTGTAAGTGCTTGTTATTTTTTCTTATAAAATTGCACAGTTTCTGCCTCTTTTTCTATCAGAATAGGTCCATTTATTGCTGTTACACTGGAAATTCAAGGTTTAGGTGAATTCCCCAACAAAACAGCACAGTGGCTCACAGGGGATGCCATTTAAGTCTAGGGAGAAGCTTGTATTGCGTTATGTAGTATTGCTCGAGCTGCTATTCCTCCAACTTAAAGCAGCATTGAGCCCAGTGGTGCTTTAACTTGGTGTGCTGTGTGCGGTGTTATCAGATATTTGTCACTCACTGGCTTTACTGTGGCTTCACCCACACAGCGAAACTTAGTTGCACAGGCCTGCACGGGGAAGCAACATTGTTCACATAACCTGCTCTACAGTATGTGGGTGTCAGGGAACAGCTCACCCAGGGAGCTGCTCACCCATCATCTGCTACATGATGGCAAGCCACACTCCTCACCTGCAATGCAGCCAGCCTCCATTAAAGTTTAATAACACATTTAAAGGAATACACCAAGTTTTTTTGGCAAAATCCGATCCATGATCAGGTTGAATTTTGCACACCGGTAAGACGAGTGAATCTCCAATTCTCCTGTGGGTATCCGGTTTATTGGCTTGGTAATGTTGGATACCAAAGGTTTAGCGGATTCTGTTTGGTTTGTGTGTTTAAAGTCACATGCAATGACATCACTTTGGTTGATCAGAGACCTACTTTGCCAATCAGACTGTATTCCTTCAGTCACTTTTGTGCACCAACTTTCCCTTTTATAAACTGACCATCTGTCTCACAATATCTTGGCAATAGTCGGGTTTTCTTTGCCAGCTTTACAGTAAGTCTTTTCTCACTTTGATAGCGATGCAGGATTCTGGAACCGGTTTAGTGAAATATCCACTCAACTGTGGTCTTTCACTTACAGTGTTTTTTTTCCTCTTCTCCTAGCTAACTCAGTGAGTCACACTCAAGGCGAATAAGATGCATGAGGGACTGATGTTCCAGGCTTACGGAGAGATACCTCGACATTTTCATCTTTTTTTCTTCTTCTCACAAAGCGTTTGTCACACCGCAATCGTGTTAGGTAACAAAAATAGGCTTGTAGCACCAACAGGCGCTTATCAGCTTGGAAGTTAGCCCATTAGAGGAAGATGTGAAAATTTGCTTTTATTTTTATCCGTATCACATTAACAGATTTAATGTTCTTTAATGTAAACCTCCACAGTGTAAAATGCTGTCTCCCTGCTCATCTGACTGCACCTACCTATCTATGTTTAACTGACCAATAATCTCTGTTGCCAAGGAAACTGAGAGGTTGATAAGCAAATGAATGTAATGTGCCTCAGTTAGGCACAAATTTATGTAATGCATCTGAAAGGGGCCAGCTGCACTCACTTCTGCTCCACACACACTTAGTCCAAGTTAAATTTTCAAATGATCCCCACCTTCACACAGCTGTAAGAGTTGCTGTGTGTGTGTGTTTCCCACTTTTTGTCATCACTTCCTGCCAGAAACTGCATTCATGTGCAGCTGCTACAGTTTATTGTTCACCTGTTTTTGAACCCGTATGCCCACCAGGATTTTCGAAGGTCTCAAGCAGATTGGTGCCGACTGAACAAACAGGGTCTGACCCCAGAGTGTGTCTGGAGTCAGACTACATTAAAAGCTATTTCATTTCTCATTTTATTATCCAATTTCATGACCAGGACTGCCTCCATGGAGCGGCGTGCTGTGTGCTGACGCTGAGCACATGTGTATGATATAACACATCGCTCATATCCTGTGTGTGAGAGGCAGATGTGTGCAGATGCACAGTGGGTAGCTCTAATGGTGTGCCTACGGTCGAGGTTAAGAGAAAGCAGCAGAATATATGAGCAGATTAGCATGCAGGATGCTCTCCCATGGTCTCTCCCTGACATATTCTGCAGCTCCGGCATGACACAAAGCCCCACACAAGCAACCCAAGAGCCGGTTCTCTCCCGCTTTTACTACATCCACGCAGGTCAGCCAGCCCCCTGTTTATACACTCACAAAGCATGACACAGAGTAGGAGATGCAGAGAGAGTGGGAGAGAGGGTCATCCAGAGAGGGAAATATCAAAGAGTGTTCTGGCTATACAACACTCAGGTAGCCCAGCTTACCCTGACGTTTTCCTGACATATTCAAATCTCACAAAAAGATCACAAAGACAGAAACATTTTTTTACGTCTTACAGCAGAAGCATACTTTTATAATTGACAGAAAGATGAGTGCTTCCTTCTTCTCTGTACAGTTGTGGCATCTCTCACTCTTTCTCACACACACATAGAGCTAAAGTAAGGAACAACAGATAGGCTTACCTTTGTAGTCACAATGCAGAGGCAGTCCATGGTACTTAGAACAAAATATTGGGGTGTATCTCAACCCCCCCAACCCCCCACGACAGAGGGCTGAGACCCCACACCCCTCTCCCCAGCCTGCCCCACTCCTGCGCTCTCACTCTCGTCCTGCCTTTCCCCCCTTTTCTCTCCTTCCGTTAATCTGTTCTTTGACTAACTGAACCAGCGAGGGAAAGAGAGGATGGAGGGAGGGGGAAACATGAAAAGGGAGGGGGAGGGCCACAGGGAAATAGCGAGAGAGTGAGCAAAGAAAGAGAGAGGAGAGGAGAGAGGGTGGTCTCGGAATTTTAGTATGAGAGAGAGAGAAAGAGAGGAGAAGAGGGAAGGTGAGGGTATATCCGCTTTCTTTTTTCCGAGGCGAGAGAGAAGCGGCGGAAAAGAAAAAGAAAAGATGGGGTGAATATGAAAAGAGATGGAGGAAGGGTAGGATGGAGATGGAAAGCAGAGGTGGCGGGGATTAAAAAAAAAAACGGGGGGGAGGGAGGTTCACA
>JAPZEB010000006.1:13855352-13868038 GCA_029783705.1 Chaetodon striatus
TGTTTACCATTCATTCACTGAGACTATGACCTATATAAAATATTAAATTTATATATTCAATACTATGAACAAAATGGGACCTTGTCGCCTTGTGCAAGATATATGCATAGATGGTAAGAAAATGGCGGCCACGGCTGAAAATATTTTTTCAACACAGCTTGTCCTCTGGACAGTAAAGCATCATGGGGTCACACTGAAACGAGTGAATACAACATTGATCAGTGGCAGAATCACATTATCACAATGTGCAGATAGCAGATGTTGCGATGTAAGATTACAAGTACCTTAAAATGTAAGGATATCTTTACCGGTGGTCCCCAGGGACCTCCGCACCGTGCCGCCGTCGCCGTCGCCTTTACCAGGCAACACATAGCTTCAGAAAGCAAGGGATGAGGGCGGGCAGGTGTCAGATCTGTGCAGAGCACCAAAACAATAACACTGACACATCACCGACTGTATGATAATAACATCCAGGACACAAGTTTCACTCTCAGTGGTTTCTGTAACATGAGAAATACTTTCAAAATAAGTAAAGTGACTCAACACCACTGTTTCTTTGTCTTCAGCTGTTTTTTTAATGAAGCAGTATTATCAGTGGAAACAATAGGGTGCATCACGAGGACACGTCGATAGTGAGTTCACTCATTCCTTTCAGGTTTTAATGTGTCAGGAACGCAGGACGCATACCTGCCAACATCACTGCATTCAACAGAACTGTGTGGGTGTGGGGTCAGGTTTGACATGTGGTAACCTGGCACCATCAGCACGCAACCCCTCCACTTTCATCACATTTTTATTCAAATGTTGCTAAACCCTAATTGGTGTATAGAGATGCGTCATATCACCATTTCCAACTAAACCCTGCCCACTTGAAAGCAGTGAGAAACACACAGACAAAAACACCAACATAGAAATGTCTTCCGTGAAATAAAACTGTTGGCTAACTTTGGCAGAAAATGCTCATGTAGGTCTCCATTTCTCACAGTAAGACACTAACTGAAAAAAATGAGTTTTCAGGACCTTTAAAGTTGATGATTAAAGGGAAATATTGCTGCTAATAATGCAGTGTACCAACTGTGTCATTGGTGTTTGCAGTCTGTAGAGGGTACTGTGTAACTGCCTCAGACTTGCAGAGAAATGGTTGCTCTCCAGCTCACAGAGGCTGTCTCACAGTGCATACATGTACCAGCATGCTTAGCACATCAGTAATGAGTCAGTTGTGAATAATTCAATTCTTTTGAAAGGCTTTTTGGTACTAATAAAAGAAAAAGAGAGCTGTTAACATCATTCAGGACAATGATGTGTGTGTGAACCCAATCATCCAATCACGTGTGGAGCTGTGATCGTGAAAAGCCACTTCATCATCATCTTGTCGAACTGGTTAGACTCTGCCTAAAGAATAACTCTTCATCATCATGGCTAGCCTAGCACTGCTTCTGCTGCCAGGTGGGCATGAGTAGCAGCCTGAGCCTCATCTCGTCTTTGTCGCGTTTCTTCAGCTGTGGATCTGCCGCTTTGACTCTGACAACATGTTATACAATGGATAACATTCCATAGTGTCTTCCGATAAACTGAGAAGTTGAAGTGGCCTTCAGAAATGCTGATTCGAAGTCAGACTGCGCTGTGATACCACCAGGCGGGGAGAAAATGAAACTCAAACCCTCCCTGTGGTCCTCGATACGTCAGCAGGCGGTGGAAGTAAACCAGGCTGCTACAGAGAACACAGTAAAAGTGTTGTGGGTGTTATACAAATGCCAGCACCATGACTAATGCATGCTGAAAATCTCTCAAAGGATCATTTAAGTTTCAAGATCCTTTCTGATTTCGTCTGGGTGTCAAATCCATCAAATACAAACAAAAAAAAGGGGACAAACAATTTCACATGTATTCACCATTTACAGCCAGATAAGACAGCTCAGTAAACAGGCAGCATATTTTAACCACCTCCCCACTGCTCACTGTGTGATTAGCCACCTCACTTCCACTTGTCAGTGCATGCTGACGGCCTGGTGAAATGGCATTTGGCACAGCGAGAAGGCAACACCAGACACACAACAAGGTACTTCCCTGACTAACACCAGCCTATGGCACACTATCTTGCAGTAACCTATCCCTGCTGATTATTCCCACCAACCCACAGCTTGCTAATTAATAAGCAGCTGGGGAATTCCAAGTCTGTTAATACATTAACTTGTCCACTGCAGCGTGTAATGATATAGCTCACATTCATCCTCCTGGCATGTAAGTCAAAGAGCTGGTGGTAGGAGTTGGGGTGTTTTTTTTCCGATTCTAAAGCCTTTAATGTTTGCATGTTAATCTGAAGAATACAGTACACTTGGCAGTTGAAATCTGAATGGGATTATCTAACCTTGTGCAAGTGTTCAAGCATTTAAATTGGTGTGGAAAGGTGTGCTGGTGGAAAGCTTTAATTACGCCCACACAGGTGGGATGGATGGAGAGATAGATACCTAGACAGAAACATAGATAGATAGATACACAGATAGATTTTAAAGTGGGTCAGATATTGGATTATTACTATCAAACATAAGTAATTCTAATTGTTTCCTGAGGACACGTGCCAAGAACTGAGGGCCCTTTACTCCCTGAGTGTTGACTGGAAGGCAGCCGCCTCTTTCAAGGCTGCCAACAGTGGGCTAACAATCTTCACCTAGCCAACCACACGCCACGTGGCAGTGTGCCTTTCTCATCTTCTCAGCCAAAGATAAAATGCTCCTCTCCCCACTTGCTTTAAGAGCTGTAAATCCTAACATTTGCTTCAGGTAATGGGAATTTAATATATATATAGGATAAAGGAAACGTTAAATTGTAGATTTTAACATTGTGCATGTCGTGTCACTACATTACATTCATGTATCATACATATTATTTTTTCAGTTTCTTTGCAAAAAATGTTTTAATCAAAGCTCAGCATGACCATGAGTAGGACAAATAGATTTTCTTTTACTCAGTAGCAATAAATACAGGAATTTACTCCATTTTAAAAAGTCTTCTATTCAGATAGATCTTAAATTTGATTTATATATACTGTTCAGTTTTGTGCTGCTCGATTGAATGAAGGGAGAGCATTGGTGTTTAAATCCTACATTCATCTGAACTGCTTTCTAATTCATTTGAATAAAATCTGTAATTGAAGTTTTTATTCACTAAATAATGTAGGATAGGATAGGATGAGTGTTATTAATCCTCAAAGGGAAAACTGTTTTGCCACCCTAGACAAAGTCATACACCATACGTCAGTTATAAAAGACATAGACACAATGTACACAATACTTTATCCACACAAAGGCAAAGTCATTCAAGGGAAGTACAGTATATAGCTCCATTGCAGCAACAATAAGAGGCTCAGTAAAAGCCAAGTGTACGATCAAAAACAAAATCATGTCCCAAGATACAACCATGTAAACAGCATCCAGACAATAACAACATCAATAGCTGCCACATATAATGAATAAAAAGAGGAAAGGGCACCACATCAACATTAACAAATGATGTTTGTACCTATAAAACAAATTCTTCACTGTTAAACTTTTCAACCTGCAACCTCAAATTGACAGTGAGAAAAAGAGTCTTTAAGATGTTACCCATCATTGTGCTGTGGTTGATTTAAAAAGAAAGTCCAGGGTCTATATTATATGGAGTTGAACGCCATCTCCTGGTGAATATCTGCACTACAAGAAATTGATCTGAATTTTACATATTACATACATATATTACAAAAACAATGACTAATTGTCACATTGTTTTTAATGTCAAACTTTTACTATCGCTGGTGTTGACAAGACAACGCCACGCGTAGGATAAACATTACTCTGATTGTGACTGCAGCGTCACATCGTGGTAAATTAGAATATCAAAGAGGAGTAGTCCTGACAGAGGACATTTTGATATGTCAGAGCTGGAAAAACACAGGTGTGAGTAATTCACTTGACGGTGGCTGAATTCCATCAGTTTCAGGGTCCTGGTATTGTGCGTGCTGGCTCATTGTCTCACTGTCATGTCTTACTGGGACACTTGAATAGAACAGATCCATATTTCCTGTTGTTTGTAGCACCTGTGCTTTTACCTCTGTGACAAGGTAAAACGTCTGTTGTGAAAAAGGTCTATTTGCACCATGTTGTGCGTACATTGTCAGTCTGTGGCCATGTGTGTATAAAGCCCTCAATAAATACAATTTGGACGTGTCTTTTCAGCAATGCTTTTGGGGGGGTTTGGGTGGTGTTAACCGTTTCGTGCCGTTGTATGTCAGACTCGTGCTGCCAGCAGTGAGCAGGATTGCGCCTATTAAAACAAGGCTTGTGGCTAAAGTGTGTGGAACTCATAATAAGTTGAAAGCAACTGAAAGAAACTCGCTAACAAAGAAAGAATAGTGAGTCTGCGGAGAAGACATGTTTAAAAACAGTCAGTATTGTCTTTTTTAAGTGCAGCGCGTCTGTGAGCTCCTCGCTTGTTCAACACCTGCCGAGGCGCCTCAGATGCCAGTGTTTCTCAGCCGCAGGCTATAGGTGCCATTTCAAGGTAGTCAGCTCTTAAAATGACTGACAAGGATCTGGGTGTGAACTGTTACAACAGAGGTGAAGGAGGGCGTGTCTAACAATGCACTTACTGCCCTAAAGGACACAAAGATTAATACCTTTAACACATTAGTGACACCTAGGCTAGTTAATGTATGAACACCAAGTTAAAAGACAACGGTGGTGAAAGATGTGCTGGCTTGTTGTAAGCTCTAGTGCCGCTTAGCTGTACACTCCATCATCCAGGAGGCATCTCCATTGTACTCAATGAATGAGGCCATTGAGTAATTTCAAGATGCTAATGGGGAGTTTAACCTTCTACTTGAGCCCATATAAAACAATTGCGGTCAGGTTTTGTGGTAGGACCGGCCATGTGCAGAAATAGAAAGCAGTCTTCCTCTCAAAGCCCCCAGCCGTTGACAGCAGGACAAATGGGAGGATGTCAAAGTCCGGGCTTTGAATTGCTCTGACATTCCTTCTCGTGCCCGCTGCCACCTGCCACGGCTTCGACTGCCAGCCAGTCACCTGTACGGTCATTCAAGGTCTTGGCCAAGCTTCTGACAGAGCAGTCATTGAAGGATGAATGTCCATGCCACCTAGGGAGAGGCAAAATTGCTCAGACACTTTTTCCAGCCAACACCTGGAATTTACTCACTTGAAGAACAGCCATGTCCAGCTGATGAGCTTCCCAAGGCCTTCGGAGGAGCCGACTGCAGCCCTGCACCGGGGCACTTATCATCATCAGGTCATCCATGAAAGCTCTAAGGGGGCATGGTCAGGGGGGCTTATGGCGTTCCACTTACTGACATGATTTACATATTGATGGAAAGGGTGACTCAAACGGTGTCTCCTGTGGAAAATCCTCTGCACGCACTGTAACTTCAGCCACTTGTGATTTTTGCACTTCAGGCTTTTTCGATTCACAGGAACAATTGGTTAACATGCTGTTAACATGTATGAATTAATTCAAATTAAACACAATGGTTCACCTCTATTAAAGGGACAGTTCGCCCTAAAGTCAAAGAGACATGTTGTTCCTCTTACCTGTAGTGCAGTTTGGATCGTTTTGCCGTGAGTTGCAGTGTTATTGGCCGTAGACATGTCTGCCTTCTCTTGAATATTATGGAACTAGATGGCTCTTGTCTTGTGGTGCTTCAAGTGCCAAAAAACATGATGATGTGGTTGGCAGATGTAGATCGTTAGAAAGAAGGTAGTTCCAACATGAAACTGCTCATAACAAGGTCTGGATTTCTAGAAAGAGACATCGCTGTTGAGTTTTTAAAATGGGTTTTTTGTGGGTGTCGTTTGTGCGTTTGGAGCTTTGAGCACCTCAAGCCAAGTGCCATCTAGTTCCATTATATTCCAGAGAAGGCAGACATCGCCAACACTCGGCAACTCACACCAAAACAATCTAGATTAATAAATAAGGTAAGAGAGGGAAAAAATGTATTTTTGATTTGGGGCAAACTGTCCCTTTAAGACACCAAACATGAGGTTCTTTTGTTTGAGGTAGATCAGAGTAAAGGGAAAGTGCCTCCAGTTTGAGTAAACAGAATGTATTTTACATGAACTTGGATTAATTAAAATCCGGGGAGAGAAGTAATTTTCAGCATAATAGAAAAATAAAGTCATCACCGTCTAATCACTTCTTTGATGCAGCGTTTTGGTGCTTGTGCCAAGCACACGTGAAATGCGGTGTGAATCACAAGAGTTGAGGTAGAATAAGTGTAGACGGGTGGCACGTTATTCTTATATCTCAGCTACAAGGCCGACGCAGACAGAGGCCCTTGTGAGCTGAAAGACAAGTGAAGAAGCCTATTAATCATTTATACCACTTGGACCGTGTTCCAGAAAAGACAGCATTGCGATAACTCATTTATGTTACCTCGATTGTCTCTCTAAAAGGGACAAGTACAACAGTTTGGTTGAACTCTCTTGGTCATTGCCGTCCTTCTGTGAGTCTGTCGCAGGTTCAATCTCAAGATGTCACTGCAAATCAGTCACAGTTTTGAGTACAAATGATTCAGATATATGTTGATAATTGCTTTTTGTGTAACCAGAAATACATGTATCTGTAAGTTTAATAAGTTATACCCTCCAAGGATTGCTCATTTTGTAAAAAATGTTTGAGTTGCTGTACTGAATTGAGTTATCGCTTAATTTCTATCCAAACGTCTAAGTCTTGTCGTACAGTACTGCGTAGTACAGCACCGTGGCTGTGTGTTGTAAGTACACAAATGATTCCTCGCTTTCCTTGTTCTGTCAGAAGGTTGAAGTACAAGCAACACTCCTGTGTGAAAGTAAATCAAACTAGCGATGAGTTAAACCTGACAAACAAGCAAATGGTTTTCTTCTTTCTCTTTCTCCAAAATCCTTAACCTCAGATGGTGCATGACTCACGGAACAGTTGGTGCTATTCTGTAAAGCGCAAGAGCTACAGTCTCACCTCACACATGAAACACGACCTGGATAAAATAAGTACAGTTTTACAGTTTCTGCAGAGTCTAATAACGCCTTGGTAGAAACAGAGAGGAGTCCCAGCCCAAGAGGAACAAAAACACATTTGTCAGTGCGTGAAGAGGCCTGTTTTCTGTCACGTCTGGCTCGTCTGTGATCACTTCTTGTGAATTTCAGCGGAACATGTAATACTAATGTTGTCACTGACATACTGCACAGCCACAAAAAAAGTTATTTTAGGCCCAATAATTGACAAATTAAGACCAAAGACCAACTAACCAGAAAAAAAAAGAGACATTGCGAGACAAATAGCCTACAAAGCAATGTTATTGTCTGTACTTGTCAACTATCTGCCTGCAGCCAGTTTTGAAGATGAGAGGCGAGTAGCTTTCTGCATTGCAAACTTACTGTGCATTACAAAATGTTGCAAAATGTTAGCGACTTTAATTTTAATGGCCATTCATTTTATCTCTCACAAACATAAAACGTTACAAGGGACAAGACAAAGATCTTGTGTTTGCTGCTGTTTTTTTTAACTGAAAACCTGAAATTTCAAGTATGGGGAAGTAGAAAGATGGCACTGTTGAAGCTGCTGGCCGCCTGCCAGACCACCTCAGCGTGCGTAAAATATAACTTTATATATGCTCCGCTTCACTACATTACATAAGCGTGTGAATGAAGAGGCCCTCTGTTAGACAGCAACAGTCACTAGGAGCAGTAAATAATATAATGGCATGCACCCATGTATGTTTACCTTAGTGAATCATTTTAAGCCATCATTTTGATTACAGACCATCAATCAACGGGTATCAAGGCGTGTCTCAGTTGATTCATGTGGTGATGGTACACTGGAATTCACATATGGGCTGGGGCTCTATCTGGTTAACAAGTCACACGGTAAAATGAAAACAGAGCTATTTTTAATTGTCCTTAGATAACACGGAACAATGGGAAGGTGCTTTGGTAAGATGCTGGTGGAGATTGGCACATTCTGGCAGACAGGTTTAACAAGAACGAAGGCCTGTTTAGGCAAAGTGTGCGTGACACTGAGAAGGATACCAAACTGCCACACCTGTATCTGTGATCTTAACAGATGACCTAAGAAACCGAAAAGAACAAATTCTGTTAAATCTGGAATAAGTGATCGATTTTATGACGCGATTACAAGCAGACTTTGTATGAGTACACTAACGTTTCACCTTCTTTTCCCCGTCTTGATGGGAGTAGAAGAAATGTGAGCTCCCTTCGTACTAATGTATGTAATTAAATATTTTACAGAGTGTGTGAAGGGCATGTGTAAGACACCTAATCAAAAAATGCAGTCAGATTGAGGAAGACATAGAAACAGGTATGTGGGCTGTATACATGTGTATATGCTCGTGAAAATAGATGTGTGTGTGTGTGTAGATGTATCAAACCTGCACACATGGGTATGTACTCCTGGAAGTGAGAATGTAGCACTAAAAATTTTCCTGAGGACTGATTGTGGCCCACAGCTACCTTTGGGTGTATGTACGTGTATATAAAAAAATTGAAATTGATTTATGTAAAAAATAAAGTCTTTTATGTACACTGTGATATTGCATTTTCCAAATTAAACTAAAATGGAAAGACGGACTTTAAGAAAAAATCTTAATTTGACCAAACACAAAGCCACCACTGTGAACTCGTGGACTGTAGTCACAAAATAGTGTGGTAATTTTAGTGCTTGCTAATAAGTATATCTAACAGAAACTAAACCTTGAACCAAACTGTTCCAAAGCCTGCAAACTGTTCAGTGTGCAACACCTTGAGGACATTTAAGTATTTAGGTAACAATGACAAGGAATAAATGCAGCAATCCCGAGAAAAGCCCTTTTTCCTTCCGCGCACATTAACAGGTTTCTGCTAGGTGGGTTTGAAACAAAGCAGGCTTAGAAAGGTACATTTTGGACAGAAATAACATTTTAATTGCAACTGCAAATTGAATGAAAACTAATTCCACTCGCCCTAATCCAGTTTGCACGTTGTCAGTTGCCATCCAACCAGTAATGAGTTGTCTAGACCGTCTGCAAAATGAATAGCCCGTGGGCCATTCACTTAGTGGAATATATTAAAACAGAACAAGATACACAAGGACAAGACCTATGAGTGGACTTGTGCAATCATATTTTAGCTAATACAGAAGCTATAATGATGTATCTCCATGTTAAGGGTGATAAATTACATTGTCTCTTTTTTAGCACTAAAAGGTAGCATGCAAACTTCCATCTGAGTAAAACCTTTTTGTGTGTGTGTGGATAGATTTGGCAAAAGGAGCCAATTTCAACACCAACATTATCATCTACTGTAGTTTTACTATGAAATACTACACACTTCCGGACCACCAGAGATCATTTGCAAGTGAAAGAAAATCTAAGGCACACACTGTATTTGAATAGAGGAGGACAGCATAGAAGCAGAATGAATGAATGAAAGGATAAACATAAATAAATAATAAATGTCCATAAAGAGAAGTCATATTGCTGCCCTCTGTTGGTTACATTTAAAGCTGAGTGAGACATGACTTGACCTGCCAATGTGAAATTACAGTCTGTTCCTGTTTTACCACAGAGAACATTTTAGCTGTGGCAGGAATTCAGTTTTCATGTTAAATATTAATCACACACACACAAATGTTTAGGAGTCTCTTTTTTAAAGTGTAATCTTGTGGGCTGCAAAAGGTAATGTCGAGGTTTTTAATCAAATCCGAATTAAATCAAAAATTCAGCGGTTTTTTTTCTTTTAAGTATGCAGCTTTTTGTTGTATGAATTTTTACTTTTGTATCTATCAGTGGGAAAATTAATAAGGAATTCATCAGCACTGAATAAAGACCAGTAGGAGCTCTACACGTGTATTTACCTCTCAGTCTGTGTCAGCTGTAGCAGTGGTCAGATTTGACAATCAACATGAATGCTTGTAAATTCAAGAAGCATTTTGGAATTTTGTTCAGACTAAAAGACATAAAGTAAAAGCTGCCATCGGATTTAAAAAAAAAAAATTACTTTACAGACATTTATAGACATTTTAAGCATCGTATCATTTAGTTTTCTTTACTGAACTGAAAACATTTGGGGATTACAAACACAAAAAACTGTTTTGTTAAAGAAGGACCGCCGCCTAGGTTTGTAGGTGAGAACGTGATTATCTCTTGGTCCTGTTTCAAACCAGTTTTCAGGTCTGATTCATACTTTAGTAAGTCCTTAACTGTTGTGCTGCTGAGACCTTTTTGTTTTAAATTTAAAAGAAAAAAAACAACACAAAATTATTCAGCCTATTATATTTGGAAACACCGCAGATAATATCTTGAAAATGAGAAATTGTGTCACAGTTCCAGGCTGTTCGTAATCCTCAGGGAGGGCCTCGCCAACTAAAGGTGACTTCTCCCTCCTAATTTATATCATTAATTATTTTTCTTTCCTTCTTTTAAAAAAAACCTTTTCATAAAGGCTCTACAATGTGAAAGCAACCTGAGAAGCTTTAAGGTTTAAATGAATTAATATCAATAATATTAAGTATATTTTATTTTTTATAACATGTTTTTATGTGTTGTTGCATTTTTCCATATTATTTTATTTGTTTATTAATATGGTGCAATAAGGGGAAATGGGTGTATAAATGTAATTTAATTTGTATTTTATGTTTATTTTATTGCAGCATTTCTTTTTTAAATAAAAGCACATGTAGTGACAAGATTTGCAAAATGACTGTCAGGCTTCCATTCAGTGAATATCCTGTTTTTGTGTTTGTGCCAATAAATAAATAAATAAATAATGATAAATAATCTAAGCATATTTTAGATAAGGCCTACATTTTTTTTTGTACTCCTGGTGGCAACAATAGTGTGCCACAAAGGCCATGTCCAGACACACATGCAAAGCACTTAGTGCCTCCTCTAAAACAAAATGTACTCTGCGTTGAATCCTCCCTGCACGTGCTGCCGGTTGAGCCATGTTAATCAAGCGGAATATCTAAAACACTGTTCCGGGAAGGCGTGCACCACACGGATCTGCCGTTTCGGGACGCTCAGTTTATGATCCCAAAAAAGACACAATTGTGATTTTTAATGAATATTAAAAGCGTTTTTTGAAACGCGCCTCGTTGCCGGATTGCAAAGCAGCGCATTAAGGCCTGTGCTGGTGTTCCTATGGTGTTCCTGGTTAATGTAGGTCAAAGCAGTGACGGAAGGGTGTCCTCCGTTGAACCCGCGGTATTAATCCACATCACAGTCCTGCAGATGGCGCGCACAGTCAACTGAGTGCCCTGGGTGCTCACCACGGTGCTCACACAACAATATCCGTATGGAGCCTACCCAGCTTGAGAGATGGCGATTGTCTGAAGCGACACCTCTGTCTCCCCTGTACAGCTGGAGGGCTTTGAAAGCAAAGTTCAAGAGTGCAGGTTTTTTTCCTCCAAGAGAGTTTTTCCACGGGCTTTACGCGCAGCAGCTCAGGAGGCAGGACGCTTTATCAGGCTTGCTGGTCGAGCGTAACCTTAGTTGACCTCTTTGTCAGTAAAAGCTTGTCTTTCAAGAAGCAGAGCAGCTCACACTGAACATCCTCTACCCTGTGTACCAGAAACACACACATGAATAATATATTGAAAGTATCTATTAGACATTAGGCCCTCAGCGTGGTTCATTATTCTGATCTGAACTACAGACAAGCGTGTGCGCACACACGCACACCTGTCACTGTCTAGACAGGGAGGGGGCAGTAAGGCGGTGGGTGCGGGGGGGATCCCACATGACCCATTAGGCTACTGCTTTATTCTATGCCAACCAGAATATATCTCAAGGCGTTGGATAATGACAAAAAAAATCAACAACAACAAGGGAAAAAAGCAATCGCTCTACTAAATCTGATTGGCCGGCTGAACCGACACGAATTTTTTTTCCTGCTCGCAAACTCGAGGTCAGCTCGGGACGTTAAAAAATAAATAAATGAGAAAATAGAAATGCGTAGAAAGTAGAAGACACGGCAGACAATCTAGCTTGTTGGTAGCGGGGGTGATTGACGGCGCCGCCGGCCAATGAGAGGCCGCGGCGCAGCTGGCTCGCTGTACTGGCAGAGGCGGCGTCCAATGCAAAGTTCAGACGCATGATGGACACATAACTGACAATTCCCCCGTCCTTTTGATCTAGACTGGGGATAGATTTGAGTTCATTCACAATTGTGAACGCTGATATTTTGAACAGCAAGCGTAGGAGCCCGCACAGTACAAAAAAGGGACGTATGGGTGAAATAAAAGCGGCGGGGTTTATGGGCACAGTGGAGACTCTCTGGGGTGCAACATCACTGCGAACCTGTTTTAAACCTCATCCTTCACAGGTTTCGTTGCGCACCATGAGCTCCATTTATAAAAATTGCCGTGGTGCTTCTCAGGCAGGAGCAAACTTAAAAAACACCTCGAGTAGGAGGAACACTACTACTACAACTACTATTACTATAACTCCCACCACTTCCAGAGAGCCATAATGGAGCCGGTTTCACCGTCCCACTGTGCTTCCTGCGATTGGGGCGCAATAATGTTGACGGATTTGTGATCCAACCCAAGACAGTGCACTGTTCTTCCAATAGCAGCTTTAAGTGAAAAGGCGTGCCTGCCTGGCTGCCCCCCCTCCACCCCTCCCTCCTCCTCCTCCTCCTCCTCCACCACCACCACCCCTCAAAGTACTC
>JAPZEB010000006.1:13868138-13881999 GCA_029783705.1 Chaetodon striatus
ACCACAACCACCCCTCAAAGTACTCGATGTATAGTTAAAAAATGGGAGGGCACACTTGAACCGAGCTGCTCTATGAAGGTAGGCTGCAGCGTGTGTTTATTGATGAGATGAAAAGAAGATGGAAGTGAGAAATGAAACAAAGTAAAGGAACATATTAAAAAAAAACTATACGCGCTTCGTCGGGGGAAAACAGGGGGAGCCGTGGAAACGCTGTCGCCACTTTTTGAACGAGCTTCGAAGTGCAGGTAAGAAATTGAGAAAAGTAGGAAAAGGGATGGGTCTTTACAATATCTATAACGCTATTATTACAGAGGGGGGAAATTAGAGGAATTTCCTATAGAAGAGATGAAAACATGCTCGTTGACTTTAGGGTGATGTGCATGAAAAACCACTGACTTCCATGTAGTTGTGGCTGGCTTTACCAAGCAAATATTAAGCTCTACATAATCGGAAACTTCATTCTTTGCAGGATCTCAGACATCCAATAAATGTGACGCCAGCGTACGAAATGAAATGAAACGAGTCCCGCATGTTAGGGGACTCAGTTTTTGGCTGCCAGGGGTTTTGTTGTCCATTTATATTCGACTACAAAAATGCGCTGCCCTGGCATGACGCAAGTTTCCCCATCTGTCATTATTCTCACCATGCCCCTTTACCTTTAGCCCTTTACTTTCGAATTTGCCCGTGAGCCGGGCAGGGGACACTTGAGAACAATACTCCGGGCAAACTGTGCTCACAGGTCTGTTTCTCTCAATCAGCGAAAGCCTCAGCGATGCTCGCAGGCTGCTTGTTCACATTTTACACACTGTGAGCCCGGAACAACTGTGGCAGCCGACGTGCGCATTTGGCTTTTAGGTCAGTTATTTGAATCAGAGGAAACGCGCTTCCTTTATCGCAATTAAACACTATTACACACTCTCGTTGTGAATCTATTTCTAAAATACATTTCAGTTTGTAGAAGTTGCCGAAAAGATGTTCTCGATGTCCGAAATGCATAATTTTAGCAGCGGCTCGTACAGCGCGTACACTCAGACAGATGTCTAGCCTACATTTTTTATGAATTAATATCAATACGGCGTGGCATTTATGAGATGGGGTTACATTAAGATATGCTCAGCAGGCGGAGGGAAGGCTGGCTAATATTGTGTCTGAAGGTAAAACAATACTGCAGGTTCAGTTTCTGAGATAAATCACAACTAGATCCAGTGGGACTCTGGTCTGGATTTTTGGTGCCATGTTTCTCCCCCCCCCAAAAAATGAATGATCTTTTTAATTGTCGCAATCCGCGTTTATTCACATGCACAGTTTGTGGGAAAGGCTTTGCGATGTGAGGATGTTTTGGCAAAAGGGTGGCCTAGATATGGGGCCATGCTCTGGTGTAATTAAAGTTGCAAGAGACGCTTCCTGCGTGCCTTTTGAGACATTTTGTTGCAAAATATTCATGGGCAACTCGTGATCCCTTTGCTCCTGCTTATCAGATGGCTTTATGGAGGCACTTCACCTCTTGAATAAAGTTAAAATATGTATATATGTTCAGCGTTGGCGCAATAAAAAATAAATGGAGCAACGACTGCCCGAAATTCTCAGAAAGGGCCATGGGGAGTTGAGCCGGAGCAACATGTCAGTCTTGTTCTTTAGGGCTCCATCTATCCGTGCGCGCCTCTGTGTATATGTGTGTGTGTGACTGCAAAAGGGACAGAGAGCGTGCGTGTGTGTGGCAAACAGATGTTGTCCCAAAGCGCTTGGCTTTGTCAGATAAAGAGAGTAATACAGCGTGTTCTTGTGTCTATTATAAGCGCCACTGATGGTTTCTACAATACAACACGTCCTGGGTCTGATTAATCGGCACAGGCTCGCCTATAGCCCAGAAGTTGTGCGCAGGTATAGAGCTTTGCGTCAACACATTAGTCAATGTCAGAGGTTGGTTCCGGTGTGGTCATTGAAGCTGTTTACGCGAGAGGACGCAGGTATCCGCACACAAGAAGGCCGGTCCCGTGTTTGACACAGGGGAGGCTGCATGAGAGCGCAGCGCTGCGTCCAGCTCCGGTCTGTGGATGTGCACCTGTGAGTGTGTGTATGTGTGCAGTTTTTTTTTCCTCCTCATTTTTTACTACATATTATCCCTTCTCACTTTTGTTGTGATCACTTCCTCTCCCCGCCTTCATTCAGAATATGTCTCCACAACGTAAATGGGCTGCAGTCCTATAGGCTTGGTTATGTAATTGATGGCTACACTGGATCGTTTGTTTTCTGAATGGACACATTTGGAAGAACACAGAGCTGAGCGCGCAGCCCGGTGTAGCAGAAATGCAGCATTTCACTTTGATGTAAGATTACAGCTGGGCATGATTATAAATCTGTCCCATGAATTGGAGCATATTGATTGACAGGCCGCATGTGGGTGAGTAAAGTAGAAATTATATTGTCACAAAGAGTACACTGGATGGAATACCCTTCATCTGAAAAGAAACTCCACATAAAACTTAATACCTGTATTTTTGGACATTTTATTGTTTGATGAATTGGAGGGTGCTTGTCTTGTGTGTAAGTGAGCTCTCAGCACAGCTTGATGTCAAAAACTCTCGTTTTATCAGCACAGAGGTGTACAGGAGCTGCTGAGAGAGAGACAGCCATTATGTGCCTTGGGAGTGTGTATCAGGTGCTCAGTTTCATCTCAGTTAAGTCACTAATGAGTATTTATATGTATATATTCCACATTTACATTAATATTCACAGTGTTTGAGCCATCGCCATTTGCCAGCTTTCTGTGTCACGGCTAAAACCCACCCATGACTAATGAATATTTAAGAGCATGTCTGCAGACCAAGGAAACTCATTATTATATGAAGGAGACCCAGCAGATAAACTGTAGACCTCCTCAGATGAAGGCAAGGGGGGGAGAGAGGTGTTCAGTTAATCCACACTCAGCAATCAATCCCAATTTTCTTCTGGCTTCACCATCCTTCACTCGTCCTCTGTAGCTTGTCACCCTCTCTTCACATTCAGCCATTTATTATTGACCAGCAAACTCACACAGTGTGTGTCCGTAGCATTCAATTTTGAAATGTTTCGTGCTGATTTAGTCACTCTTTCGCACATTTCTCCCACCTGATTATTTGGGTTTACTCAAGTGAAAACGTGCAAGGAAGCCATGCTGTACTAATGTAATGAGTGCTTCTTTTGGAGAGACATATAACAAAAAAACAATCATTTTGTACTGTACATGCACACAGATGGCAGGTCAGTATTCCAAATAATTTTTAAGAGCTGCAAAGGCACTGTTGCCCAAATAGGCAAGATAGAGACATCTCTCTGAAGCCTCCGCAGTGCCACATTTTTGGTTATTCCCACACCATGCAGTCATCTCCACCAGGCTTTTACCAGGTAATTCTGGTGGCCCATAGCCGACATAATTAAATCAATAAATATATGTTCATTATGTTGTCTCAATGCAACGCTCTTGAAAAGATTTTTAGGCGTTGGTGGTTTATTGGGCAGTAGTGAATAGGACGGGAGAGGTGGGAGAGAGCATGTGATATTGGTCATGAGTGGATTTTTACCTGAATCCACTGAATCATGCAGTGCTTTTTATTTTGCCCTGAATATTGTTTAGTAAATTTTTTATTTTATTTTAATATATAATTTAAATTCAGAAAGTGTGCATGTGGTTGCAAATTGAAGCATACACTGGCAACACACTAACAAAATAATATAAATTCTTGCATGCAGCACCAGTGTAAAATTAATATTGTAATTCATGGCTCTAAGTAGGGCATTTTAACTAGTATAACAAAAGACGTAAAAAAGAAATATGCACTTGAGTCCATCCTGGCACTTTGTCTACCCCAGTTGAACATATTTGGCAGCCATTTTGGGAATGCAGTAGAGATCCATCGATATAACGAGCCACTTTGTGGATTGCATCCAGAATGTCACAGTGCTTGTTAACTGCTTGGCCTTTTTGTCTCAGACAGTGTTTATCCTTTTCCCTCCTTTTTTTTTTTTTTTTTGTTCCTGTATAATTCTCGTTAGAAGAATATTCCCCCATGGAGCGAAACTAATCTTTGATGTGATTGCCAGACTGAGACTGTTTTCAGGTGCACATCTTAAAGTTAATGATAAGTCTTATAATTAACTACAGAATAGCCTTCCAGCCTTTAATAGATTTTAAGCTTAAAGATTCGGTTTTTGTTTAGGAAGTATGCTTAAAGTTCCCTGCCTGATGTTTATTGCAAAGACTGCTGTTTTACAACAGCTGCAGCTTTAATACTGCATTTGAGTCCCCAGTTACCATGGCAACCTTAAAAAAAAACCAGACCCCTCTGAAAGCTTCAGAGAAGTCTCGAATTATTTTATATTAAACATGTTGTACTTATTAATTTTATTCATATCTCTTGGTCATAGTAAAAGATCTAATTAGTGACTAACAGCTAACTCTACCTTGGTGGATTGTTAGCATGCATGGATTTTTGCAAACTACAAATTATTGGCAGGCTAGCTGCCTCCTGGCTAACTGGCTTGGATCCTTCTACCCACAAAGCACCTTTTTCACACATAACATGCTTCTCTTCACATGATAATATTATTTTTTTTTTTTATTCTTGAAAATACTAATAACACAATTGCAAAACCTATTGAGAATCCGCACAAGTTGCCTTTGTAATTAAGGAGAGAATTTCCCCTTCAGCTGCATTATGCAACACAGAGAAGCTGTTACGATGAGTTATGGTGATTTCCTCCCAGCTATAAGGCAAGGCTGGAAAATAATATGCCTTGTTTAAGGGGAGGGAAATTTTATCTTGTTTATTGATGATCATTTTGCCAGGATAAAAACATTTTGGAATGAATCAGTTATACATTATGCATTCGTAATGCTCAAGGAAGACTTTTATGACAGCTATAGTATGTCACATTTGTGCAGACTGGCTCAATTTGTCATTTCATTGAGCAGGAATTTTCCAAAATACTCCCCCCTTTTAGTACATTGGCAGCAGGAATCGAAGAGACTAGTCATGAAAATGACTTTTGTGAAACTTAATGTCACTCAAAACCCAGTGACTTTCAGAGCATGCAGAAAACTGACAAACCAGAAACTTTAAGGCATGTTTTTCAGTTTTCAAAGGACTTTTGTTTTGGAATCTCCCCTCCCTGCAAGTATCACAGGAATGCGTAATGAAAGCACACATTGAGACTGAATAAGTATTTGCGAATGTGCCTTGCTGTTGTCAGGAAGCTTTTGTCCGATTTTAAAACTTTATAAAGTCTCATGAAACACAGTTAATATGCTTATGATGGTAAAAACAACACTGGTTTATGATTGAGTGTTTTAAATATTTCCAAAATATAAAATGAACATCACACACAACACACACTTGCCCCAGGATAAACCTGTTGTGCCTTTTTTTAAATGTTTTTACATAAATGTGACACAGCAGCAGAATGAATAGTCTGTTGTACAATGTAGTTATTATACAATTTTAAAATATTTTAATAGTAACATCATGTAAAATTCTTTTTTTTTCAACCATTAGTTGTTGTTTTTTTTTAATATCTGTCGTTGTTTTGCACATACACAGGACATACAGTACAAACACAATCCAGTTGTGGGTGTGACCATGTGTTTCCATTACCTTTTCTAAAATTGCTAACAGACTCTTGATTCATGCGACTTTATATTTGCTGTGCTGTTTTTAGTTTTTCATTAAAAGTCATCTGTTTGAGAAGCGGTGCTATAAGACCCAAATGTCACGTAACAGCTTCAAACCAGAGGGCGTTTTACAACAAGTACAGAAGTTTTCAGATCTATACAACTTGTTGTAATAATGTATGTTTGAGTCCTATTAAGACATTTTCTTTGCCAGAAGCAAGCATTTAAACTTAATTTGTATTCCCTCTCTTTAAACACACACGCAGGCCCAGGCATTCAACTGATGTGAAAAATGTATCCTGGATTCTAATAGCGAAGTTGTATGTTTGCCAAGGTGCATGTGTGTCCTCAGTTCACCCTGCTACCCATATGGTTTTCTACAAGTCACGGTGAGATCACTGCCTAGTTGAAGGGGAAAAGTATCTAAAGAGGGTTTAAGGATATTAAAAAAAAAAGTAACTGATTCTCCAGTAACTTTTTAACCTGTTTTTATAGAGAATGAGTGTTGTGCATTTTCAGCTTCTATCTTGGCTTCAGGAAGACTTTTTAAGCCTCGTGCCAGTAAACAGCACTCACAGCAGCCAAAATGTTAAGATTGTGCACAGTCTCACTCGAGGTACATCGGTATGCACTGTGCAATGGGTAAACTTACCAGGAATTATTTACACAATAGTATTTGTGTTGGGGTTTTATCACAAAATGAAGATTGCTGGACGTATTTCCACAGAATCCAAAACTGTGCTCTGTTTTCCATTTTATTGACTAAATCATTTGTTTGTTTTTTAATCCAGCTGCATGAAGTCACTGTCAGACATTTTGTCTTCTGAAAGATATTCTTTAACGAAGAATTTTCTTTTTAAATAATGATTTTCATCGTGAATATGAAAGGACTATCTGCTCTGATACTGTCTGCATTGTTTATTGCCCTGAAAATGACCTTGATAAAGACAGATTTCAAAATAGCACTCCTTCACGAAGCCGTAACTCATTATTAATTTGAGTAACAGCTTTTTATGAAGAAATGAATGTTTTTGTTGTTCTTGGACTGTTGCGGGTGATTTACGACAGTTGGTCCACGTGATGACAGAAGGGCACGTGTAACCTGTTCAGCAACAAGCCAATTTTCAGTTTTATCAAAGTTGCCGGGCTTGTTTTTTCCCAATACATTTGAAGTTTAAAAAAGGGGGTTCAGATCCTTCTGGAAACATCAAGTCTACTTCATAACACCTGCATTACATTTTCAGTACAGATGCAGCCCATGTGTCAGGCTCCACGAGATATTTAGGTGGTTAGTGCACCAATGTAATAGCTGTCAGTTGTGGCAGCAGTGGCTCTTGGAATAAAATAAATAGCAGCAGCTGTGTAAACCAACATTAAGCCTATTTTTAAATAATTTCTATGACTAGATTAAATAACATGAATGCATTTTAGACAAAGTGTTCTTTTATGGCCTTTGAATGCAGTTGGCTCGAATCTCAATATACATTCAATCATTCACTCAGTATTTTCTCATTCCAAGTCTGTTCAGGGTCATTGCAACGTATCCCAACATGCATTTAGCGGAAGGCAGTGCAACATCCTGGGCAGGTCACTGAGCCAACACACAGACAAACACACGCAGGTAACGGGAGCTAGTCATTAATGGGATACTATTGGATTAACTTCACATAAAAATCCCCATTGCACAAAGATGAGTGAAAAATCTAAACCTCGCTCTTCCACTCAGTCTAACAATGACACTATAAATGACTTAGAAGTAGCACAGCCATGTGGCATGCTTTTTTTATAGTTATGTTACCAGAAACAGCTGATGAGCTTAGGTTACACTCCGGGGCTTATGGGCTATAGATTGTTACCATCAAAGATAATAATTCTGCTACACAGCAAGAGACCACACTGACCAGCAATTCATGTGCATTAGTGAGGCCAAAAGGCCAGATGATTATCATAAACGGAGCTGATGGGTGGTCATGTTATCTCTCCGCTTTGCGCTGTGAGTTGACTCCGTAGTGACTCTGCTTTCTGTATATATAACAGATCACAGAAGACAACCTAAACTACACCAACATTTAATAATGCTGGGGAAGTGTACAAAAGAGTGTGTTAAAGAAGAGCAAATAATAGCTCCGATACACAGCCCAGGAGGCATCACTGTAAAGACACAGTATGTCTCTGCAGCAGAGAAAAGAATGATTGGTTATCAGTGATAATGTGTACACAACTTATAAACTACTACACTACAGCCACATGGCAGCATAGTTTTCCCCTGCAGTCAATGTTGAGCTCTGCGTAATGAGAAAAGGTTGTGCGCAAAACAAAAACCTGCCTGCGCAACTAATTTAAAACAGAATTTTTCACAGTGCAGAACAAAGCACAGTCTTAAATTAAAAAGCAGTGATTTACCAAGGAGTGCCGTTTTTAAAATATTGCTTAAAATTTTGACACACCATTTTACAGTTTCTGATGCAAGTATTACACTAACACATAATGAACGCTCTGATGTATTCAGTGTTGGTAAATGTGGCTCATGTGAAGCTCATAAGCAGTGGTATAAGTCGGAGTTTACATAAATTATTGTAGCTTTGTATGTGTTCACTTCTTGTCATCAGTTTTTAGGGCTGGTGTTGGTGAGGCACTAAATATATAGTTTTCTCCATGTTACTGTGTAACAGTGTGTGTCTCACAGTATTCTGTGGATGTAGCCAGTCGTTTTGCAAAATGACTCCACCTATTATAAAGGACCTATGTTAGCTGATACTTTCTATAGATTACTGACCTTATTGTTACCTCCGCCAAGGAAGTTATGCTTCCGGTTTGGTTTGTTTGCCAGCAGGATTATGGAAAAACTACTGGCTTTGTATTCATGAAACTTAGTGGAAGGGTGCAGCATAGGCCAAAGAAGAATCCTTCAAATTTTGGAGTAGATTCGAAACACGAGGCGGCTATCTTTTTTTTTAACTTTTGTTAACATTGCAAGATAGGGCATTTGGTCTTGGCAGAGGTCTGTGCTCTCCTATTTTTCAGGGGGCTGCTTAGTGTGAGACCCCTCCTGCGTCTCTGCTCTGCCTGCCTGTGTTTTCTCCTCCCCTTGCAGGTAGTGGGCTGGCAGTGCAGGTCGTTGCTGAGCTGCAGGCTCACCTGGGCTGATGAGCTCGCAAGCCTACAAAGCTGGGCAGTTCGGTCTGCCTCACTCTCTCTCGCAGCACTCTAAACTCCCACGTGGCCTCCCAGTTTGGCTGCTTTGTTTTGTCTTTTCCTTTAGCATGCAACATCTTCATACATGACTTCTCCATTCACCCTGGCACTCGCATGGTGCTTGTGTTCACATCTCTTTAGTTTGTTTTGCAGGTAACGTTTTTTTAATAAACTGTTTCATTTCTGACCTTCACCCTTGTGTTTCCTCCCTCCTTTTGTCTGAGCATGTTCGTGACAAAATGGGGGCTCATCCATTAATGTAATGAAATGACTTTGTGTAAACCTTTTCTAATGTGGCAGTTTGACTGAACTTTTTGTTCAGGTAACTAAATTTGGATGCAAAAACTGGTGGGTTTTTGGTGGGAGAATTATACATTGGTTGTGTCAGTAGTTGTTAATTGAAGTGTGAGAGAGCTTTTATCAGTCTCATGCTCAGCTGTAGTTTAATTTGGTGGGTTAGAAATAACTTTTGGGCCTTTAGTTCAGCCCTTATTTGGGGTATCTTCTCCCTGGCAAGTTTATCCCATGGGTTGGAGAATCTAAGTAGAACTGACTTTCATGTGGAAGTGGTCAGAGCTATATGAACAGGTTTATGTCTGTGGTTTACTGGGAGTGGCTGCATAGCAGGTGCTTTCGAGTCCCACTGGTTTTTGTGATTAAATGCTTCTTACTGGGAACTGCTTGAGGACCTTGAGTTTGGCTGGGTAGTTCTGATCTAGTCTTAGTTAGTGGCGGCTTGCTGCTCCTTTATTGAGGCTGTAGTGGGTGTATATAAGGCCATTGTGCAACTGTTTTTTTTTTTGTGAGTGTATTGTGTTCTATGGAAACATTATAATTAGCTCATATTTCTAGATCATATCTTGTCTTTTTGAGTTTATCTTTACTAGAATGCCATTGACACGATACACAACGGGGAGAAATCTATTTTGGCCTTTCTCTCATTTCTTGTGAAATTCTGTAGTTGGCTTGCTTAACACGTTCATCTTGCAACAGAGTATTTTATGGATAAAGTTTCCTAATGTGGTTAGATTGCACCCCTCCCCATTAGATTAACAGCAAACCTTACCTCTGTGCCAACTTTTGTTGATTTCAGACTGTGCTGCAGCATGTCTAAGTCATTATATCTGTGTTTTATTGCTTAGCTAGACTGCAGACCTCTGGACCAGAGGTGCTAACACTTGGTGAAATTGTGTATAGGGCACTCGTGGTCATCTGTTTCAGTGTGTCAGCATTACACTTTTAGATGGGTCATGTGTCAAATGAGCTGACGAGACATATATAATCTGTATTTACAGCACAACCACTTGCCACACTATAAATACACTAAAAAGTGCTAACATCCATACGGCTCAAATTAAGCCCAGAATATTTGATATTAAGTCATCTGGATTTTATATCTTGTTCACATAATGAGCACAATCTGTAGTTGAAGACACAGCATGTTGAAGGTATCGTTAGTTTACCTGAATAATGACTCACTTTTATCTCAGCCCGATGGCATGTGTATTGTTGTTGCCGTAGCTACAGGCTGAAGAAGTATGTTACATCATAAAACCTTTTGCAAGGTCCATTTTCACCGTTTCCTCTGCTTCTGCATTGTTAACAAGCAGCATGTCATTTTGGTGGACTGGTGAACCCTTTTTTAAAAGAGTAAGTATTGAGCTCGCTTGCTGATCCTTGAAGCACAGACCAGGCAACAAAAAGTGCAGGGTTGTGCTGAACTGCTTAAAGCACCCTCGTGCATTTGTGAAAAAGTTCAGCTCTGTGCTGGACCACCTCGGCACTGGCTCGTGCACCCTCGTGCAGCTGCTGGGGAAACACATGGCAGAGGGGTTCTGAGGCTGATCACAATCACGTTCACAAATGTGGAAATAATGGTGGTGGTTTAATCAGATTTTTTCAATTACAAGTTCCCTCATGTGCAAATGTATATGTCAGGACAAGCCATGTGTAGAGAAAAATATTTGTCACCTATATAACACATTACATCAGAGTCAATGTCATAACCACCTTGTTGTAATTCACTTATTTAAGACATGTTGCTGCTTGACCACATATATTTATATGTGTGTGTGAGAACACCCTGAGTGTAAGCCTATAAGAGCTGTCTATGAAACCCAGCCTTAAATAAGGCTTGTGTGAACACCGTTTCTTTTTTCTGTTTTTAAATACTGTACATGTGAAAGCATGTTCATTCTGTTTTGTCTCTCTAGTGACAAACATAGTATGCACTTAACCTAAACATATCCAGAGGCTGTGCTGCACTGTATGAACTGCATGCTTGTTAGCAGAGATCCCACACTATCCTCTCATAATTCAGCACAAAGCATCTTTGTCCTGCTTTATCTCCCAAGGACATAAAGTCAGGAGACACTTTGTTTTCTCTGAGAGATATAAAGGTGCTACAGCTCCATACGACACAGTTCACTTGTTGAGATCTCTCTTGCTTGTGTTACTTAAATAGAGACATACGGACACACACGTATGATTTGATATTTTTCGCCAAACAGAATTAATTAACTACCCTTTATCATGATACACTCGTAATAGACAGCAGAGTCCTGTATGAGCATCTTTGTAGGTTCATGAAGATCTCTCAATGGCCCACAAGGTCTTTTTTTGGAGAGGCAAAATGTCCTCGACGTGTGTAGTAGCTGTAGAGAGGCAGTTGCTGTGGACACTTGTGCCTAAATGATAACTCTTGAATTTAGCATTATCTGCTTCGGGGGTTAGAGGTGTTTTGGAGACTATCATATGAGTAGTCAGATGGTTCTTTTTGGTCAAATGCTCATTAACAAAAGCACAGCCATTTGCCAGTTCTGAGATTTTTCTTGAAAGCGTCCTTTCCAGCACCAAAGCGAAATACTGTCTTTTATAATTTTAATGGCCGTAAGCCAACAGTGGCTGTTTGTTTTTTGCCCTCTACACTCCTTTTGGAAACTTCCTAAAATACAGCGTGGAACATTTACTGATGGCACTAATTCACGACTGTTTGTGTGCCTGAAAAAAGTATATTAGAAGTAGATTATCCTCCCATCTGTAAATAGACAAAGGATCTGCTATGGATAACGGGTGGTGGTGGGTGTGTTTTTGACAGAAAATGACGAAGTTGAACAAGCTGTCCTGTCAAAAAAATATTTAAACTGTCCTTTACTTGTGTAATGGCATTGTAGTGTGTGTTGGTATTTGTTTGCTCGAGGAATTTATTTGAAAGCCGCACATCCTGTCACATTTGATTGGCTTTCAGTTGGACTGAATGTGTTATCACATTGATCTGCTGTGCTATTTGAGTCATTTTAGTGGCAGCGGAACTAAACATGAACAGTTTGATTAAATTTATGGCGACAATAAAGAGTTAACACTAGGCCCAGTCAGTGTATGATGTACAGAAACGCAGTTATTCAAGCAATCTCGATTGAGCAGTGGCCATAGCATTACACTGGCATGCTGTAATTACTTCACAATGCTTTGCCCAAGTAGGAGAGCATTCACAACAGGAAAAAAAAGAGTTGTGAATTAATGGAATGCTGTTTTACAGCGTTTGCATATTTTTAAACTGTCCCCGGTGGTGAGGTTGAAATCGAAACTGTAGTTGTGAGGGAAGAATCACTGGGCTGTGTTGTAGGTGAAGAGTCAGTTCAAAGTACAGGAAGGAGTTTTATGTCAGAATTGTTAGGACAACGCTCGGTTCAAATGTAACCCATACATGTTAGGAATTATCAGCAGACATTTAGACACATTTCAAAAGAGTATTTCATTGGTGATGTGGTGTTAACACCATATAATTTCAGTCAGGGGAGAAGGAAGGGAGAATGAAAGAAAAAAAAGTGTAAAAAATCTTGGCTCAACTTGTCAACTGCCTACGTGCTTGTTGATGATTTTCAGTGACTGCTATAAAGACAAATCAATTAAATTTCGAGACTGTGAGGTGTTTTCTGCCACGTCTCCCGAAAATGTGTGTGTGTGTGTGTGTGTGTGTGTGTGTGATTTAGCTGCATTAGTTACCTTACCTGTTAATTGCTTCACAACGTTATAGACGAACACTCGAATGTAATAAGAGACACAGCGCTCTAAATTACTCAGATTCAATCAGCCAACACAACATTGTTGGGCGGAGATGAATATTCAGTTACCTGAAAGAATAATTTATAATTGTGCTGATCAAAGGGAGCCAAGACACAGTAGCATTAGCTGAGGTATAATTTGATTTATTTTTCAGAAAAGTTTGAGATGTTGACTGATTACGGCGAGCTGCAGCCGTAAATTGTTTGATAAACATCCTGTGTCTTTATTGAACGCACCTTGAATTGTCAGATCAACACTTGAATATTGCTTCAAATTTCTCAGTGTGCTTGCTACACATTTACATTGTGTAGTAAATCACATTAGATCACATACTCAAACCATACTATTAAAGCATGATTTCTGGCAGTTTATATGCTAATGCACTTGGGCTAAATGGATGATTGAAATTAATAATTACAATGTTGGACAGCGATGGTTAAGCAGCAGAGATTTCAAACAAACTCATAAATTACTATTAATTAGGTGCAACACAAAACACTCTTGATAAGTGCAAATCTGCATCAGATTCGTGGAGGTGCTGTATGCACACGCATGGACATGAGCTTTTTCACAATGCCCCGTGGGCCTTTTGTCTCCAGATTTAAATGTATCAAGGGCCTTGAATATATGCTTGTAGTGTGTGTTGTAAGCAGTATTTGCATATTCAGGATGTATATTATTCACATGGCTGATACTGCTCCTTTCATAAAGCACGCCTCTTATGTCTGTTCTCAACCCCATCCCCCATCCTCACCATTTTAACCCCCCCCACAACACCCCCCCTTGATTAACTAATGTCCAATTCGATGCAGCGTATTTCATGAGCTTGTCACCTAATACAGGCAGCTGATTAACCTGGAGTCTGGCTGGTGAAGTTGCAACCCTCGTCTCCCTGTCTTCATTTTTTTTTTTTTTTTTTTTTTTGCCCCCACCGGTTGCCCCCCCCCCACCCCC
>JAPZEB010000006.1:13901591-13912973 GCA_029783705.1 Chaetodon striatus
GGATAAACTTTGTTTGTTTTTTTAAATGTTATGTGCAAGGACGTTTTTATAATATGATTTGTCAAACACTGGACTGGAGTGAGTTTTCCAACATTTCCAAGTTGAGAGATGTATTTGACAGACATAACTGCACAGACGACACCCGTTAGCACAGATACGAGCTGACAGACAAAGCACATCCTCCCAGCTGTACAGGGGAGGGTGACGAACATGGCCGCCATCCTCCCGTTCAAAATCGGAGTCATTTAGATGTAAGAAGTTATGACATTTCCTTTGTGCTGGTTAATTGCATTCATTGGGTGATGGGTTATATATGATAGGAAGTATTTATTAGGGTTTTCCTTCCAAATTGCTGCACGGCATCTACTGGTGACAGGTTTTTGTTTTCTGAAAAAGAAAAGCAGCTCTCTTAAACATTCAGAAAAAGTCGTAAAGGGATACCACTTGACAGCTATCCAGTTATCAGAATCACTTGGTATGTTCTTGCTATGGTAGAGCAGATATGACAGTCTCATCAACCCAACCACCACTTCTCAAACCAGAAAAGAGATTTGCACTAGACTTATTTTGGTCTTCTTCTATCAAAAGCAATATAAGTCACTCAACACATTTTTGAACCATAGTTGTCGCCCATGCTGAGTAAATGGTGATATTTGACAAGTTTTGATTTGTTTTTGTATTCAAAGGTACAGAAATTGGTCGCTTTTTTAAATGCACATTCACATATTGTTGTTTGTAGCAGGGTTATTTTTTTTTTTGTTTTTTGTTTTTGTTGATACCCGGCAGTACCCCAGAGTATTAGTGTCCAGATTTGAGGGGCATTAAAACTGTTGTTTCCTCCTGTGATTGTTTTGGACAAATCAAGCAGCTCTGAAAGTGAGAGACGGGATGTATGAGGGAAGGAATCATTTCGCGTGAGTCAAATGTCGATTGTCTTCATCACACAGCTGATGACACATTTGCAGATAAACACTGAAATACCAAAAGTTAAACCCAGCTGTCCACTGTCGTGCACAACTTTCCCTTAAAAACACTCGTCTTCTCTGCATATTTGGTCACTTTGAGTGCTTTTTATTTCTGGGATGTTTAAAAAGAATGCTTTAAAAGTGAAATACTTATTAGAGGAAAAAAAAAAATTTCCAAATGCACCTTTTTGTCTATAAACACAGCATCATTGGCTACGTATGTAGAGAATCTGTGTCCACCAAAATGTATCATATGTCATCCTTTTTCAACGAGGTCACTCACAACAGCAGTAAAATTATCGACCTTAACGTCATTATTTTGTTGATGGATAAGTGTAAATTTTTGGATAATTCACAAACAGCAAAACTTCACCATTTTATCTGGATGTAGTAGCTTTCCTGTTTTCACCGCTTTGTGGTGTTGTTGAAAGATGTTGCGGTTTGTCTAAATATGTTGCGTGTTAGAGGAAGCATAAGTATGTGCCTTCTTGTAATCTCCTTGGTGAGCTTGTTATTATTGAGAAGCTGAAGCCAGCCAATTGTGTTTGCACTAAAACCAAATTGCTTTTGTGATGTAGACTATTTAAGCAAGCTTGTTGCGTCACTTTAACCGTACAGTATGCATGAGAGTGAAATTGGTAAGTCTAGGGCTAGAGCTCTCATCTGTTGACCTGTAAACCAGTGCAGCTTAGAGGATCTTGTGAATATATCTTGGCTTAGTTTCGCATTCAGTTTCCAATTCCATCTCCTTACTCATCGAGTTTGTCACAGTTTCAACAGTTAAAAAAAAAAATAAAACAAAAATAGGAAAAAAAAAAAATCAAATAACACATACCATGAATACAATACAGCTTTTACTTTCACATGCCACAGTTAGAGAGTTACACAACTGCAGTAGAGATATTCATTTCTCTGAATCCATGGGAATGCATGAGTATACGAGGTCGCCTCAAGACTATTGGTCAAATTAATTTAGGTTGTTTTTTGAAAACTTGTATTTATTACATATTTTGTCGACATCTAAGAAAGGCCTACATGCTTTGAGTCTTACAAATGCACCTTATTCATGTCAGTCCATGTGGGGAAAAAAAAAGGCTGGCAATGTAATATCTCTGATTTAGCACCTTACTACACAGCATGTTTTCACTTTATGCCAGTTTAGCTATTCTTCCATATGTATGATTTCAAAAATAAAAATCTCATATTTTGTGAAATTGTTTCATGGGATGTGCCAAAGTTTGGAGGCGATCTCCCAAGTGTTTATGCTTATCATTTTCTTTTCCTCCTCCTTCAGTTATAGCAATGGTATGTCGAAACTTTCCTATAACAGTGTGTGGAATCAATTTATCTCAGCAAACAGTATCATTACTTGCCATTTTACAATAAGCCCTGTATTTCACATATATTTACCAGTGATGTGTATTTGTTATTATAAAGAAAATAGCCGTAAAAGCTTCATTATGTTACATAATATTGTGACTTTTTTCGAAAAACTGTGAAGACTTATCTTGCATATACTTTATACAGAAGTATTAAGCCTTAATACAAAAGACTAAAAAAAGTGTGGAAGAATAAACTGATTGTTGCTAAGTAAGGATGATTTTTGTAAATGTTACCAGCACTTTTTTTGTAATTTTCACTCTATGAGGTATTGTACAAGTTCAAGCTGTTTGTGAAGTTTGATTATGAAGGAATAAAAACTAGTACTTTCCTGTACTTCACAGAAAGTCTTGTTGCTGTTTTATTTTCTCTGCACTTCCTCCTGGCGCTTTTTTTTTTCCTCTCATGAATACGCTGCCCAGAAATATATGCGCGAAAAAAGTGACCTCTTGTTTTAAAACGGTAAAAGTTTGTGCAATAAGGCTTCCACGCATGACCTTTGACATGACTACACTGCCAAAAAACTACAAACTGAATCCATTAGATAGATGGATAGATAGATAGATAGATAGATAGATAGATAGATAGATAGGTAGATAGATAGATAGATAGATAGATAGATAGAAAGATAGAAAGACGGGTAGATAGAAAGACAGGTAGATATAAAGACAGATAGATAGATAGATAGATAGATAGATAGATAGATAGATAGATAGATAGATAGAAAGATAGAAAGACAGGTAGGTAGGTAAGTAGGTAGGTAGGGTAGTTGTTAGGTAGGAAGATAGATTGATAGATAGATAGATACAATGGTAGGTAGGAAGGTAGATAGATAGGTAGGTAGGAAGATAGATAGAAAGACATACGATGGTAGGTAGGTAGGAGGATAGGAAGATAGGATGGTTGGTAGGTAGGAAGATAGATTGATAGATGATAGGGTGGTTGGTAGGTAGGTAGGAAGATAGATACAATAGATAGATATGATAGATAGATAGATGCGATGGTTGGTAGGTAGGAAGATAAGAGGATAGATAGACAGATAGATAGACAAACAAACTGATTGATAGACTGATTGATTGATTTTAATCAATATAATCAAATAAACGAGCTGCATTATCTAAAATTAAGCCCATAGATAATATTAGCCTGCTGGTGTGTTGATTCCAAAATACAGTTGGAAGTGACAACAACAGGCTGGACCGTATCCCAGAATGCACTGGGCAGAAGGCAGGAAACACCCTAGACAAGCTGCCAGTCCATTACAAATCTAACAATGATTAATAAACAATCGCAGTCACACTTCGCTTCACACCTACAGGCAATTCAAGAGTGCAGTCCACTTCAATCACAAGTGTTTGGACTGTGGGAGGAAACTGATGCAGCCAACGTGTAAACTCTGCACAGAGAAGAGTTTTTTTTTTTCCAGGAACCAAAGAGCCCAGGTTTGTCCTGCTGTGAGGTGTCCGTCTTAACCTGTGAGCTGCTGCACAGCACCACCATAAATAATTCTTTACACTCTGATTATCCTGCTGCATGTGGAGTCTTTCCTACCAGTCAATATTAGCTTTTACTGATTGAGAGTGTGTGCCACAAGATTAACCAACCACTGAGTGTTTAACTGCACTGGTACTCCTACAAATAAAAAATTACAATCTCCATTATGACAAAAAAGACATCAAATGAGAACGTACTTCAATAAAACCCATTATGCATATTGATCCAAGTCTAACTGTTTTCTGATTATAGTGCTACGATATAAATAATTAGGGCTACATTCATATCCTTCAGTGCTGGCAAGTCATTTTTAATATTAACTTGTTTGTGTTAATGTTACAGTTATGGCTCCTCATACTTAGGTTGTAAACAGTAAGCTGATAAAGAAGATGTATTGTACTCTAATACTGGGTTCAGGTTGTGTTGTAATATTAGTTTGATAGATTTATTTAGTGCAATAAATTATAAATGTTTATGAATTCAGAGTGAGCCTCCCTGAGGAAAACAATGGCTTTTTATTTTCTGATTATTCATATAACTCCAGACTATTTCATTTGTCTCGGCTTTCATGCACACTGTCAACATAAATGAAAAATACAGTGGCAGCCTAATTAACTAAATGATTTGTGATTTTTTTTTTTGAAAATATATTAACATATTTATTTGTATGTTAACTTAATCACTGTTTGAACCTGGTTATTAATGGGGGCATGCTGCTAAAATGTATGCTCTTTGAGTAATGTGTGTGAAACACAAAGCAACAAAGTTTGAGGTTCATTATTCTGTAATAATCTACTTTATTTGCTGCTTTAATAACCACACTGTGTGTTTGCTTGTGTATACATGTGCTAGACTATTTCTCCTTAATTTTGTGATTATATATTGCCATATATTGTGCTATTTTGCAGATTTTGGGCTGAATACAGCACATTGCAGCCCTCCAAAAATACAGCCTAATGCAGTACATCAACACCTTAACTGTCATTCATACAGGCAGCAGTACTCACAGCATTACTGCGTCCACCTTCATCACTTAGGACACGCTGAGGCCTAACACTGTGTCACCATGTCCTGGTAAATCAGCTGTAGACACTCCTCATTGAGAAACGCAGGCACGCGCAGACGCTACGGGAACGCGGGAGGCTCATACTTGTTTGCCACGGGCGCCCCCTGCTGTCGGTTTACAATACCTCAGGCCTAGTAGAAGATTTAAGCCTGGAGAAACACACCTTGAAACTTCTGTCTTCAAGGTGGTGGCACCCCTAAAATGTTTCTTGGACGTTGTCTCCTTCATCTGACGTTTCTTTTACTGGACTACAAACTGTTTAGCAGGAAGAAATGTACCTGCTGAGTTCCTGTGACGCAGAGGCCGTTTACGCAACATTAGATAACATCTCATTATGGTACAAAGTACATATCTAATATTTTTCTTCAAAGATTGTCTTGTTATATAACTAGCAGCAGGTATGACTAGTAAAGTAAGTATTTATGCTGCCAAACCTTCACCAGTCGCTGCCATAGGTCACACCTTGATACCATATTTGTTTCAACATGTTTGAAGTCAGCCAAGGACACGAATGAGTTCATTCATACACAGCGTTTACTCATAGTGACTGCTGTCAAAATAGATTACCACGCACAGCATGTAGAGGTTTAGTTATTCTGCACTGCAGTGCTTGTATCTTAAAAGACCACTTTTTCTATTAAGACATGGGATTTTGCGGCCGGATCAATTTGCATACTCTCATGTTTAGGCAGCATGATGCATAAGCTTTTTATAATGTTCCTGAGTGCCATTAAAATATACATTAATTTAATATGAATCCCTCCCAGGAGCTTGTCTATAGTTCCCTGCTGTCTGCAATGAGTAACTGCACTCCTGAAAGTCGTTAAGATGATGTGGAAGGCATCTTAGAAACAACCAAAATCTCAACTGGTCAGCAACTTATCACTGCAAAATTAACAAGCATAAAATACACTGTCTGACTACCAGTAGCCTGTGGAGCTCTTTTCAAAGGAGCCAACACTCAGGTGTTAGACTCTACAATCCCTGAAGTGACCACGGTCAAACCAGGAAGGCTCAGGAAGAGATAAGCGCGAGTAAATATAGCAGTTGGGTGTAATCCACTTCGTGCATTTCATTATCCAGTTGAGTGCTCATCTCATGCAGTAGAGACAGTGGAGGAGACAGTTGACATCAGTGGTTTTAGTTTGTTCCCCAGAATAAATTTATTCAAGTTGGGACCATACAAACCTAGTGAATGATAGGAGGAGGTATCAGATTTCTTTAACAGGAATGACATTGGTAAAGAGGATGTGGAACGTTTAAAATCATAAAGATGCACAACGTACAGCCATCGCCCACAGCTAGGGGTGAGACACTATAGTTTGTTCCCATAAATAAGGCAGAATGCAGAGTCCATAGAAATGGAGAGTTATTACATTTAGCCAAATTGGACAGTGATGTGACAATATGACGAATTACATGACTTTCTTCAGCTCATCGTATAACACCAGCACAAAGGCGCCACCCATGCCTCTGAGCACATTGGACCAGGCTCCCTTGAAGAAAGCCTTGCCACCCTCATCACGTGCGATCTTGCGCCAGCAGTCAATGGTCCCGGTGTACATGATGTCGGCTGAGAGGGAAAGAAAGGAGCAGAGGTTAAATAATGTGGTGGACGTTAAACTTAAGTACACAGGCAAGGCATCAAAGCAGTTAGTCCATTACCATGTATATAAGCAACAGTAAATGTAATTTCATTTAGATATACAAGAACAATTTTAATACGAATAAACTCACCTCCTTTGCGTCCAGACTGCATCATCATACGTCTACGGACAGTGTCGAAGGGGTAGGAGGTCAGGCCAGCAACAGCTGTCACACTCTGTGCAATCATCCAGCTCACCAGGATGTGGGTGTTCTTGGGGTCTGGGAGCATACCTGTAAACACAGAGGGGGGAAATTACAGATCTAGAAGATGCAGAACAATCTCCTTAATGGTTTAAATGTACGTCAGTGTAAAATCAACATACCCTTAGCTGTGTCATAGATGCCGAAGTATGCAGCTCTGTAGATGATGATGCCCTGCACAGACACATTGAAACCCTGGTACAGCCCCTTAAGACCATCGGACCTGAAGATCTTAACCAGGCAATTTCCCAGACCGGTGAACTCTCTTTCGGCTCCGGCCTTTCCTACATCAGCGGCAAGACGGGTACGGGCGAAGTCGAGGGGGTACACGAAGCAGAGAGAGGTGGCTCCGGCGGCGCCACCAGAGGCCAGGTTACCGGCGAAGTACCTCCAGAACTGGGTGCGCTTGTCTACGCCATCAAGGAAGATCTTCTTGTACTTGTCCTTGAAGGCGAAGTTGAGGGCCTGGGTGGGGAAATATCTGATGACATTGGCAAGGTTACCTCTCCAGAAGGAAAGGACCCCCTGCTCCTTGGGGATACGGACGACGCAGTCCATGATACCCTTGTACTGCATATCTGCGGTGATCTGCTTGCTGGCATGCTGGACCTGGGAGAACGAGAAGAGAAAGAAAGAACAGTTAGGACTAAAATAGGGAAGCTAATTAACTGTTGAGCGTGTGTCAATCACAAGGTCTCCTTGTTGTGACCTTGGTGTGTGGTGCACCTGTAAAAGTTGCTGCAAAGTCGACATGAAAGTGCCATTTAACAGCAGTGATAACTAGCAATCACATGATTGTGGCTGCATAACTGAATCTTGAGCCATCAAACATTTTTTAATTAGCGACAAAAACACCTTCAAACATTAACACAATATAGTGAGACGACCAGGGGTCTGTAAAGGAGTAGTTAAATACAAAGTCGTGGTGCAGGTTTAACGACAAATGGTGTAAAACTTGTTGACCCGGCTGTGAATGAATGTCGCTGGGCCTCACTGCAGCCATCTCACCCAGCGCTAGCTAACACCCAGAGAAATTAGCCACCAGACAGATTTCACCGTAAATTACAGCTTAAATGTAACAGACATGTTGTCTTCTTTCAATCGCCTATGAAATGGCAGGGTTGTAAATAACAGAGATTTGCTGCCGTCTATTTGTACACAATGTCCCAACATCACTACAAGCGTTTGTCCTTTGTTAGCTACGCCGGCTAAGGTTAACGTGGGAAGCTAACGTTAGCAGCCGGGCTCGTGTAGGTCATTTCCCATCCCATGATGACCTTAAATCCTTGAACTCATCAATCTGGAGACTTTGGTTAAATCTGTATCACCGCATGTTACTGAGCTGTGATAAACTCCGAGCCGGTGGATACGTGACGACAACCGGCACTGATACGTGGTTAACTTTGTCCAACGGCAGCTAGCAAGATCACACAGAAGCTAGCCGGCTAACGTTACAGAGGCTTCCGGAGTTTTACCTGAAGGAGAAGCTTCACTCTCTCGATTGGGGCGACGGCTGTTTTGGAGATGGCGGCGGAGATGCCACCAGCCAGGAAATCCTTAGCGAATGAAACAGCCTGCTCATTCATGTTGCGATGTTCTTGATGTGCCTTTCAGGTAACCAGTACGCTTGATATATCCCCACTGCCCTCTACGGCTGATGGCCTACACCGACGAAATGGCCGATTGTGTAGCCGCGTTGCGGATTTATTCGACACAATGGATCGCGATACAACGCGAGAACTGCGACTGAGGATGTTGGCCAATCCGCCAACGTAACGCGGCTCTCTGCCAATTAAACTGTCCGCAGAGTGGTGTCGTCACTTCTCGTAAATTTCTGTGCCCTCGGCGAGTAAATCCTGATATTACAAAATACACGTGAAGTAACTAAATTTAGATGGAAAAGCTAATGAGTTACTACGTGGGCTTGTTCTTATTTGGCTTTATGCTCACGACCACGCCCACAGGCCAATGAAAACAGAGGCCTGGACTTTACACACAGCAAAGTCACAGGGTCGTTCAGGGCTTTCAAGGACTTTACTGAGACATATAGGGCCTATATGGTTAACTAATGATAGCCTGCTCTCATTTAATGTGGCCACCGTCAGATAAATTAAATAATACTGCATGGCTGCATTTCAGTGACGTGTATTTCTCAGAATTAACATGTTTATATAACCTAGCCTATTAACTATTCACGGTTTGCTCTTCCAGCTGCTTGGACGTTGTTCAAGTTACACTTGAGTACATATTGTGCTGTCCAAACCAGTTTAATTCAATATTGATTTCTTTTTCAGAAATGCCCCTGCGCAGCCCACTGTCAGGTGTCTGCACCTATTTTGCTGGCCCCACATGAGCCCACCTGTTGACATGCAGGACGTTAGAGGTTATTGGCAAAAGCTGGTTTGTTTTATTGCTGTTATAGGTGGCACCAAGTGCTGCATAATCTTTGAAATTTCTAAATGAAATTCACATTCTGTGTGACTTTTCTTTGCTGTTCCAGCTGCTTGGACATTTTAAGTTATACTTAAGTATATTTTGTGCTGTGATTTCTTTTTCAGAAATGTTCTTGTGCAGCCTACTCTCAGGTGTCTGCACCTGTTTTGCTGGCCCCACATAAGCCCACCTGTTGACATGCAAGACGTTGGAGGTTTTAGGCAAAAGCTGGTTTGTTTTATTGGGCGTCACAGAGGGCGACAAGTGCTGCATAATACTCAAAATTGCAAAATAAAAGTCACATTCTGTGTGACTTCTCTGTGAGGTGCATTCCTCTGAATTAACATGTATATATAACCTAGCCTATTAACTATTCACAGGTTTGCCGTTCCAGCTGCTGGACATTTTTAAAGTTATACTAAGGTGTATTTTGTGCTGTACAACCTCTAGGTTTTAGTCTGTCAGGTTAATTTAGTGTAGGATTTCTTTTTTTAGAAATGTTCTTCAGTGTCTGCAGCCACTCTGCTGACTCCACATGAGCCCACCTGTTGACATGCAAGACGTTAGAGGTTACTGGCAAAAGCTGGTTTGTTTTATTGCTGTTATAAGTGACACCAAGTGCTGCATAATCTTTGAAATTTCAAAATGAAATTCACATTCTGTGTGACTTTTCTTTGCTGTTCCAGCTGCTTGGACATTTTTAAAGTTATACTTCAGTATATTTTGTGCTGTCCAACCTCTAGATTTTAGTCTGTCAGTTTAATTTAGTGTTTGATTTCTCTTTTAGAAATGTTCTTGATTGTCTGGGCCTGCTCCTTGGCCCCACATGAGCTCACCTGTTGACATTCAAGATGTTAGAGGTGTTTGGCAAAAGCTGGTTTGTTTTATTGGTTGTCACAGAGGGCGACAAGTGCTGCTTAATACAAGAAATTTCAAAATAAAAGTCACAGTCATTCCGTTTGTGTAGGATTGATCTAAGTTGTGCACTAGAGGGCGGCAAGAGACTTGATGTCTGTCTCTTTATTTCACTGAGGAACATAACCCATAGACCTACTGCGTGCAGAGGGACATATGTTACAAATACGCTAGAAAAGGATCTTAACTAAATTTGAAAATGATTTAAAAAGAAGGGGATGATGGAATATTTTGAAGTGCAGAGTGGTGACTATTTTAAAGAGAAGGATATCTTTTCTTCATCTATCTATCTATCTACAAAAGTTTGTGAAGTATGTGTTATGTCCATGATCCACAAGGCCAGTCAGGCTTGACATACGGCTGACTTCCTGTTGCACTCAAGGTCTCAGTGTCATGACAGTATGCTCCATGTGATCATATGCTCCTGTGACAGCTTTAAAAACTACTTACCTTTTATGTTTATCTTCACCAGCAACTGAACTGGAAACCAAATATGTTGCTCATTAAATGCCAGCTGTTGAATATACGTACCAGTAGTTGTCTTAAGGGCCTTGTTTATGGTTTATTACACCAACCCGTGTTTAGTGTGACCACATAAAACCCAGATAAGGCTGTTGTGATTAAAACAGTGGCTGAGCAGTAAACACCTTTATCTCGCAGTAATAAGCCGATGCTTATTGGATATTTGAGTCTGTAAAACTTAGAGTAACCTCTGCATGTTATCTAATGCTCAGGGTTGACCACATGGAGGAGCTGCTGTGATGCCATGCACTCAGCGTCAAGCCTCCTCTGAGAAATCCTGCCATACACCAACTACTAAAAAGAATATTCATTCACTCATCCTGCAATATTTTGTTTCAGCAAAAGCGGATACTTTAGTTTGAGTGCGATGAAGTGCTGCCATGGTTACTGTTGATAATAGTGCCTTATTACGTGCCTTGCTTTGTTGTTCTCTTGGTTGGCTGTGCATTTTAATGACAGTCTCTGTCCACTTGTATTTCTTACTGCCACTTGAGCATACAGCTGAACAGGAGGTGTAAATTAATCCACTAATCCCTCTGCCGTCTTTTAATTACAGGGAGGGCAACAGGTCAATGGCAAGCACTTTTTGCACAATTGCAAAATAAATTGCGGTTTTGTTTTCTTGCAGCGAGAGGAAGTGGTGGGTTTATTTAATCATATTTGAGTGCAGTGGGTTTTTTTTACTTTAAACTGGGTAATTTTATAAAAAATGCTTAAAAAAACATCTATAAATAACCTCAAAGTGACTCTTATAAAAAG
>JAPZEB010000006.1:13921084-13939526 GCA_029783705.1 Chaetodon striatus
GATGGCACTCAGCCTGTGGTGCTCAAAGCCAAAATGCAATGTCTCTTTCCAGAAATCATGACACGGTTACTAAAGGGAATCCACAGACTTTGTTGTGAGCGGTTTCATGTAGGAACTATTTTCTCTCTGGCAAAGCTACACCTGCCAACCGTATCACCTCACAGAAGGAAGTATGCATTTACTGCTAGCTCAGCTAGCACCACTGAGCTAGCTAACATTACAGCTAAGCTTAGGAGGATGCCATTAATGTTAACATCTCGCATCTCGAGTTAACGTATGCTTGTTTTTGCACAGTGACGCAGTTGGTGGGTGTGAGCTAGTAGAAAGAAAACAGTTCCCACATGAAACTTCTCATGGACTGTAGATTATCTTGGGTAACTGGGTCATGATTTCTGGAAAGAGACATTGCTGTTGAGTTTTTCAAATGTATTTTTTTGGCGCTTTCAGCAAGCAGCAACCTCCAGTGAACCAATCCCAGTAGACAGCCATGTTAAAATGCTCAACTTTACAGCAGGAAAGAAATCTTTACAGCCAACACATTCTCACTCCGACCCCGTCACATATTGACCTGTTAATCGCTGACGTTCTGGGACACTGTGTTGACCTCTGCCTGTTACCTCCATTGTCTTTTTTTCAAAATAAATTTCCATTTTCAGAGGAAATGTGTGGTCTGCATACAGTCTCTTTCAAAATAAAAGCACTACGTTGGTACAACACCGTGAATTTACATTGTTTTTCTATAACAAACGCATGTGGTTGGGTTTAGAAAAAAAATAACAGGGTTTGGCTTGAGAATCTTACAGGAAGTGAAGACCGGCCTCCTGGGTGTAAGTCAGTGGTTAACCTTAACTTGCCTTAACTTACATTGTTGTCTTATCATGCCGACGTAAAAGGACACCGGAAGTCACTGACCAAGTGGCATTTTTCGACAACTTTGGAGTGAGACTGGGTCGTTACAGCCTGGTACGAAGCTAATGTAAACATTCATGACAACTGTATGTCATTGGGGAGTATAGTTTTTGGTTTGAGTGACAGACTGACTGCGAGGTGTCCCCACAGTGTATAAATCAGAACCACTCCTCGCTCCTTCAAAGCTCCACCCTCACTTCTGGCTCCAAAAAAAACATGATGGCTGGTGATGGCTGAAATGCCAAACTCAAGACATCAAAATGGGAGTCAAAACCAATGGGTGATGTTGACTAAGTCCACTTACTTTATACATATACATTTATTTTACACACCTTTTTTATTATGTCGTTACTGCTTTGAGCACCACAAGCCAAATGCCGTCTAACATCCATTATACTGGAGGGAAGGCAGACATCTCTATGGCTAGTATCTCCAACACTTGGCAACTCATACCAAAACAATCTACAGCAGATTTATAACCAGCACAAGAGGAAAGAAGAAAAATATGTATTTTTTTTTTATTTGGGGGTGAACTGTCCCTTTAAGATATCTGACAGTGCTGAACATGCCTGTAGAAAATGTTATTTGCCTTGAAACAGCATGTAAAAAAGTTAGTTCACACAGTGAATGAAACAGAAATTATCCTGTTTCTTTAAAAGAGAGCTGCTCGGCTGAGGTTGCCCAGGGCACTGCCTGCAATTTTCCTCCTAACAAAGAGAATATGTGCAAACTGTTAAGCATATGTTTGATGTTAATAGAAAGTTTAATGTTAGAAGATGATGAACCGATTGGTGGAAAATGCCAAATATAGAGCTCTGCAGAAATGACTGTGTCAATAAGGACCCACGCAGGCTTTAATCAGCGCTGATGAACCAGCTGTGTCCGTCCTGAGGAAACACCTCCAACCACTGGTACACACAGTTTGTTCCAATTCACATTATGATTCAGTCAGAGCCAGAAAACTGAAGTGTCCTTGCAAACACTAAATCAGTGCAGAGATCCTCGATAATGGCACAAGATGGTGCTGTGTTTTTAATCAAACTGTGCTGTGTGAAATGAAGGCATTTTAATTTTTGGAATGAGATGGGGTCAGTCACTTTTCGAGATTTGTGCTTTGTTTATTTTTAGACTTGGACCTAATCTACTAGTTGCTGTTGCAAATGTTTACAAAGACCTTTCATTTGCCATCTGCTCTGTCCAATTTTTAATAAATATATATATTTTGAATGTAGTAGCTTAAATCAAAATTAAAATAGGCACTTTGGCAGGAAAATCATTGTTTTGACTCTTAACAAACATGTGCTCTATTGTCCTGCAGCTTACTCGCTCCCATTTATTCAGTCAAATGCTTTCCAATGTAGTCTCCGAAGGGTCAATTAGCTTTCACATTAACACTCCATTAACTGCACAGTATATTGGGGACATTATTTATATGAATTCACACCCACCAGGGTAATATTATATCTATTAAAGCCTAAATACGCTGGTTAAAGGTCAGTTCTGGTATGAAAACACTACATCTCATGTTCATGGAATCACATCCTCAAAATTATTTGCCACTAATGAACACAATGGAGTTAAAAATACAGTTTAATTTAGGGCTGCAACTAACAGTTATTTTCCTTATCAATTAATATGCACATTATTTTTTTAATTAATCAATAAATTGCTGGGTCTGTAAAATGTCAAAAAATTGTGTAAATAGTGTAAAGTGCTTGTCACAAATTCCTAAAATTAACTTGACATCTTCAAACTGCTTGTTTTGTTTGACAAAAGCTGTGTTTCCATCAAATGCTTTAGGTACAGTACCTGTTAAACCGTACGTAACGGACACCTAGACTGTAGATCTATTTTGAATTTCCACCACAGACAGAAGCCGTAATGTAGATCGAGTTTTCACTGGATGATAAAAGCTGCTTCACTGCTCCGTCCAGCTTTCGCTGTATTTCCTCTTCACCGATGATGCAGAGGACAAGCTGGTGTCACTCCGGAGTTGTCAAGATCTGGCACCTGGGCAGTGACTTGCTGTGTCAGACACTGATGAAAAAAGCCGCCCTTAAACGTTGGCATGATGCGTGGCTGGTTGCCGTTATAGTTCAACGGCACTCAGCAGCGTCAGGGGGAAATGTGGCGGGACAGGAGTGACAGTTAAGGCAGTGAAAGTCTGTGTAGGGCGGGTGGGAGGTGTGTTGGATGTGTCCAACAAACACTGACTTTCACCTGGGAGAGCAGCGTTCACGTCTAATAAGATTACAAAGCCAAACCCTGTTCTTTTTTTCCTAAATCCAACCACAAAAGTCAATTTGTGTTGTTGTATTTACGTAGTCCGTTTATTTTGAAAGAGACAGTATGTAAATGGTAAACTTCCTGTGAAAATAGACGTATACACGTAATGTAACAGGCAGAACTTGACACCTTGTCCCAGAACGTCAACAACCAACGCACCCAGGGTACCTTTCACGTCGTATCTGGACACTGAAGGTACATGACCAAACATATATGATGAGGTGGGAGTGAGAAGGTGTTGCAGAGGAACATCTGCGTCTTGTTTATCGTCCACAGAGCGGGGTTGCACAACATTTTTAAAACAAAAATAACAGGCTGGAGTGTTTTGAGCAGAGCAGGGTGTAGAGCTGCTGGAGCGCACAGGAACGATGCTCCAAGACTTTCTTTACTCCAAGTGAGGAAGTGGAATATTCACAGTTTGTATAAACCAGTTGAAATTCATATATATTTTTTAAGCAATTGAAGATCCAGTCACCGAGTATGTAATGACAGAGAGGCAATAAAAACAAATGGAATAGTCAGAGTTATGTATTTGAGGTGTGTTGATAGATTCATGAGTAACATGCAAGAAAACATTCCACCTTAAAAGGTGCTGGTAGCTGCTGGCTGTAGCCTTTGAGGGGCACTGTGAATTAAATTATCTTTTCTCAGTCTATTGCTGCTAACTGTGAACTAGTAAAGATGAAAGGCAGCAAAACACCCTGTCATTTGAAAGTTAAAGTTCACCATTGTATGTAAACTTGCCATCATAGGAACAGTGGTTAGAGTCCATCGTAGTCAGAGCAAGAGTGTTGATTCACTATTGACCAATCATCAGACTGCAGTGTTTCTAGCTCCACATGTTAGTGTCAGATCAGTGTGCAACGTATCTTAAAATATGGTGACCGTACTGAACGGTTCTACTGGTGACATGCACAACTTTTGACAATGGGAAAGAGAAAATAACCATTTTAATGTGTAACAAACTGAATGAATTGAACCAGACTGCTGTGTGGAGACAAGGCTTAAAGTCTGACCTGAATCTAAAACAGAGGTTGGAACAATTGGATTATTGTTATTGAATTATGCAAAAAGCTGCTGATTAATTTTCTTTGTATTCAATGTTTTTTTACTCATCACTTCAGCTGCATTTTGAATGAATAATTTAGAGGTACAAAGCTGTCACCATATTCCACCTGTGACCACAGTCTGCCTTTATGTGCAACATTAATGTGCATGCAATTTCTGTGCAGTCCATTCGGGAATCCACTGGTTTCACTGGCTTGATGATTGAGTGCAAGTGGTAACAAGTGGTGGCAGTCACTGGCCATGTTTCCCCACTCTCACTTTTGCTCCATCTTGTCGCCTTGCTGCCGTTTCCTCCTTGAGCCTACGACTTCCATCCAAGATGTCCCTTCTGTCACGATCCCCGTGAACACATTTCACATCAGAGTTGCACTCTCCCGCCACGCTCTCCTCTCAAGTCAAATTACTGCCCAACAATCTGGACGCTCTGCTGCCCATCCCACGCGTTTGAAAGGACGGAAGAGAAATTTTCACCAAAACCAGTTCACTCCCCGTGAATGTCGGTGTGTGTGTGTGTGTGTGCGGTATGTCGTTTGTGGCGTTAACCTTCATCAGCTTTGCCTCACAAATTCTATTAATCACCCCAGTGAGGAATCAATAGGGTGTATTATGGCTCACACGCCACAGTAATTCATCTCGCTTTTCTCTTTCTTTTTTTCTTAAAAACACACACTCTTGTTCGGAAATGACAATTCCCCACACCCAGACTTTTACTTTACCAATTTGTTGCATCTCAAACGGCATAATGTGAGCACACGGCTTCTTTATCATCATGACGTTGAATAATGTTCAAGTTATTCTAATAATTATGACCTGTCGAGTAGACAAGATTTAACAGAGCTGCTCTGTACTTTTTAAAGGTTTTTGTTATCTGTGTGTGTGTGTGTGTGTGTGTTTGTGTGTGTGTGTGTGTGTGTGCGCGCGCGTGCTCTCGGAAACTAAAATTGCTGATAGTCTCTCTTTATCAATGGTAAGCCAGAGGGAGCAAACACTAAGAAGGAATAATGAATAAGCTATTCACTGCTCAAACAGGAGATTACATGAAGCTTGTTTAAATTGCAGCTAAACATGGCAGAATTTAATACTTTCATATAATTATCAAGGTGTCATGATACATAGATAGGCACGTAATCGTCACCTTTACATATACCTTGAGGATGTGTGACTGTGAGCATGACTCATTGCCCTGTGTTTTTTCTTCCCCACCTCTCCCTGTGGAGTCACTGCAGTAGCCTTGGCAGGTTTCCTGCAGCGGCGATGAAGCGGAGCCTCTGTTTATGATATGTCTCATGCCAAAGTGAGACATGGACCTCATGTGGCGCTTGAGATTGCAAAACATGCAGCAGCAGAATTGGATTGTAGCCGCGCTTTGTGCCGCCAGTCAGCAGGAGCTTAATCGAAGTGTGTGACCGATCTAACACAATGCTGTGTGTGTGCGCCTGTGATGTATATGTTAATGTACTGAAGCATAAGTCCCCGTGTTGGAGGATACAATAGGTACAGATAAGTTCAAAGTGAACATTTCCTCCATTTATTCCTAGTTGCACAACGTATTCCTAAATGTCTGCCAGTCTATTCCTTTTGTGCACTTAAAAAGTGACAGGATATAGCGAATTAGCGAGATAAAGCAGAAAAAGTGTGTGCATATATTGCCTACCCAAGCTATTTTCCTTCTCTGAAATCGCTGTGTATAAAGTGTAATTTGTGGGGACAATTATGTGTCACATTTGAGAAAATTAATTTCCTGAAATGCTCCATCAGAACGCATTTTTATGAAGAGGCTTTCTTTTCCTCTCTCCCGTCGCCCTCAGGCTGCATTGTGTTTCTCATGGAGCAACAATCAGTATTATGAAATGATTTGTAGTTTTTCACTTTCAGTCATTCTAGACAGAACACTGCCAATCAAAAACACTCTTAATGCTTAATCACTGTGCACCAACACGGCTGTTTTTCTACTGAATAATGTATTCGTTTTAGAGGAAATGTGCTTGGTGATATGCAACACATTGTACTCAACGACCCTTGTGTGATGAATCCTTTTAAATACATACACGGCTGACGGGTTCTACAATATCGTCAAGCAGCACATTTTGTAGGTGCAACAGACTGTTTGTCTGAATGAACTTCAGGGCGGAAACGTCCTTACAGTGGACATTTGAGTTGAGTCACTGTCTGAATGTGATATCCAGATGGAGGTAAAAGTATCAGTTGGTTTGGTGGGAAAAAAGGTGCTGAGTAACTTGGTTTTGTCTTCAGCATTAAATGTGCGGAGACAGTGTCTGACAGTGGTGAAAAGCTTGTTCCAAGTGAAGCGACTCCCTGCTGCAAAAGGTTTGGCCCCCAGCTGTTCATGTGTCCTTTTACAATAATAACAGCAGCGCTTTTGTACAAGACATCCGTGACTACGTGTCTCTGAAGACAGTGTTTTTACATCTCCTTGCCTATTGTATCGTGCATATTTGACACTGCTGCCACCAGGTTTTTATAATCATGAATGCATGTTTCCAGATAGCTATTCGTTTGGCTTTATACCAATATGTTGAGAGTAAATTAAACCTAAACTTATTTGAAGAAGGTGAACATCATGTGGTCTTTATCTTTTAACCAGACTGCTTCGAAATGTGTCTTTGTTGGTGGTTCAAGTATTGCAGTTAGACTCAGAAAGCATCTGAGACTTAAGAGTTGGCTTTTGAACCCCATCTTTTTTTCTTTAACAGAGTCATTGTTCACAACTAACCTGTGCAGTCACCTCTAAGGTTATGTTTTTTTGACTAGCTTTTAAATGCAGTGCTGTTCAGCAGCTGACCCTGAAATCTTGGATGAAAAAAGATTAATAAAATGAAGCCAAATTTTTCACCTTAGCTTGTTTGCAACCCTACTAACTTGGACTCGAGTCACAAATTTGACGGCTTCAGATTCGATCTGATAAAATAAAAAATGATCTGCAGCTCCACTTGGACTTTAACACCAGTGACTTGTGACTTCATTTGGTCTTGAGGCTTTTGGAAAATGCTTTATACCTTTCCCCAAGCTCACAGATGAAAAAGTATGTTATTTAAAAAGTGTGCCACGAGTCAATTCATTTCCCTCCATTTCCTGAATGAACTATTCATTCCCAGCAAGTCAACACTTAGTGCTCGAGATCCATTTTGTTTGAACCAATCAGCAGCATTCAATAAAGGTGTAAGAGAAAACCACGAAGAACTAGTCTAATGTTATGTTGCTGAGCGCCGGTTGGAAAAAATGACACCAAAGATAATTTCATTTGTGGACAATAACTACACAGGGGTCAACAAAAAACAAATTGCAGTATGCAAAAAATGCAGGTCGGACATAACAGATGGAGATACAACAACTTCCAAGAAACTTCTTTATGACCAAAAAAACTTTCAGACTTAGAACTAAACATTGCAATCAGGAGAGACAGAGGAGTGAAGTAGAGATAATATTTTATACAGAGCATGAGTGTAGAGATTCACAGATAATTTGTGCTGATTAGATGTAACAGAAGTCTTTGGTGCTTGGACACCAGGGGGAGATCTTTTGTGATGGAGTGACATCTGAGCAGCAGCAGGATAGTCCAGACACTGGTGGTGGTGGTGGTGGCTGCTGACTCTGAGGCTGATGGCTGATGAGACACATGAGGTTGATGAATCCTTAATGACTAGGTGGTGATGGGGAGGAACTACAGCAGAGAAAGAGCCATATTTAAAATGAGGAGCAGTAAGGTGATAAGCTGATAGAGAGGGTGTGTCGCTGTGCTATCCGATGATTTTGAATCAGCTAACGACTCAATTGACCCACCCGGACACTGACACCTAGAGATACTTAAAGCCTGGAGTTTCATTTCCTTCATTTCAGTTTTTAAAATGTTTTGTTGTGACAGTGCTATGGTTAATGTGTGGTTAGGTTTAGGTACAAAAGCCACTTGGGTTGGGTTAGGAAAACATATTTTAGCTTAAAAAAGCCAAAGCATGACTGAAAATGTCCTGACATCTCAGTAAAAAAATATCGAGTTTGGTTGTTGGTCTCAAACAGTGGTCTGCTGCTGTCTGCTGCTTGGTAGCCATCTCGCCTGAGTGTCACAGCATCCACAATCCCCTCTAAAGCAGCTAAGCCTAAACTTAAAGCCACTAAGAGGCTGCATAGACAGGCTACTTACTAACTGATGTGCTCTCCTGACCAAACCGATCGCTGCTCATCAGGTGAAAACAAAGAATCCACTGCTGCTTCTTCAATGCAGGATTTATTTATCAGGGCTGTAGTCTTCACTGAAACATCAATGAATCTGTGTCCATAAACCATTCGAATGTACAAACTTTCCCCATTGCATTGAGCAGCCTGCACCTCACTTGATGTGGCCTGGCGTTGCAGTCAAAAAACTACATGTGCTCCCCCACCTAGCAGCCCCTGTCCCTTAATGACTGGTTCCTACCTATACTGGCAGACACCCATGACAATATAATGACCCCTACAGGACAAATTAGCAACCTACACACATTTTACACCATGGATGGCTCCTATACCCTCTTCTTCCTTATGAGACAGAGATAAGATAAGAGAACATAATCCTTTATGCGTCCCACAGCGGGGAAATTTGCAACATTACAGCAGCAGAGGGACAGTGCAAACAGGAAGCATCAGTAAAAAAAAAAAAAGTACAAAGCAATATATAGAAAAGAAAGTAAACTGTACAAAAACAAAGAGCAATATAATAAGCAAACAGTGTAAAAACACAAAGCAATATAAAAAGGAAGCACCAGCAAGAGGCAGAGTATAATAAAGACAGACTGAATGGCTGAAACTCAGTTCACATCCGTGTTATAAATGTGGATTTGATAAGTATGAAACATATAAATCCTACATATCCGTAATTTTCGGAAGCGTACAATGCCAGCATGATATTCTGGTTTGCTGTAGCAAAATCAACAACAGTTGAACAGAGCTTTATGAGATCGCAGAGCAGGGAGGCAGATAAGAAGAGCAGCTTTGAAACATGACAGGAGAACACCATAGATTCACAAAACTTCTCTAAATTTATTTGAGCATTGTGGCGTGTGATAAGAAAGCATGAGGCTAACTCACAGTACCACAATGTGAAGGGACTGGCAGCTGGAGCGTTTCCAAAAGCTTGGATGGACATTTAACTCTCATCAGTGCAAACAATGAGACGCTGTGCTGAAAAGATATGGTGCATTAATGAAAAGCCAAAGGTGCACTATAAGACTGTTTACATAAAAACATTAGGAGTCGGTTAGGAGTCCCGGGGGGAAAATGAAGAAACAATTACGATATAATTACAACCATAACATAATCCTATAGCCTTGTTAAATTATCCAAGAGCCTGTGTTTCTATGAGGAACACTGAGGTTTCGCCCACGCTGCTCTTCTATTACACTTGTGTGCTTTCAATTTAATCCTTCTCGTTGGATATTATAGTAACCTGTAGTGCAGTGGAGGGTCTATGGAGTGCACTCACCTTGCTCTGTTGTCTTAATTACAGCCTATTTAGCTCAAGGACTAATAGTACATGAATGGACTATAAACTCTGTGGCTTTACACAATACACGCACATATTGGTGGTTATGTTGGCAACCAGCACTGAATTCACAATGTTAACCTCTCCTCCAGGTAGTGTGCCAGTATCTGCATCCTTAGACTGTCTGGTGGCGGAGCAGGGCTGCATCCAAGAGCAGTCCTGCATGGTGCTCTATCGACTGCTGGAGTACTGCGCGGCTGAGGAGGCCGTGTCGCCCCTCGGCTCAGATGCCCGCTTGGAGTGCCTGGAGGCGCAGAATTCTTTGCAACATTATCGCCCCCTTCAAGTTTGCAAGTGTCAGCGTGGCTCTCGCAGAGAGGAACACTGCCTCAGGGTCTACTGGACTGTGAGATTTGCTGGTGGGTTGAAGCAGTGGCATTTGTGTGCGGGGCGCTGTTTGAATTTGAAATCCATGTGATAATACTTTTCACTGTTGTTTCAGCGTATGATGAGTACGAGGTGTCTCCGTATGAAGAGCTGGAGTTGAATCTGGTGAGAAACATTGAGATGTCACGTATGGCCTCCATCATGTCAGGTACAGCTTTTATCACAAATAATTCAAAGTTTGGCACAAATTGCTGCATGTCATGGTTTTTATTTCCTGATATACACTACATTGTTTTCTTCCTGATGACCTTCAGCGTCCTCTCTTTCAATGGACGGGCAAAACCAGTGTCTGAAGGCAGCACAGGACTGTGGCCTGTACGAGAAATGTGGCTCCCTAAGGTCAGAATATGTTGTAGCCTGCACCAAGCGAGCAACAGTCTCTGACAACAGCTGTAACCGCCAGAAATGCCACAAAGCCCTGCGGCGCTTCCTGGAGCGCGTGCCAGAGGAGTACAGCTTCGCTCTGCTCTTCTGTCCCTGCTCTGACACTCTGTGTGGGGAGCGCCGGAGGAAAACCATCGTCCCATCGTGTTCCTATGAGGAGAATGGGAGAGGGGAGGAAAGAGTGGGCAAACCCAACTGCCTCAGCCTACAGAACTACTGCTCCAGAGACGAGCTGTGTAGGTAAGACGGTTGTTTGGGTGTAATGATACGATACAGTCAGTGCCCTTAATGAGGGTTTCAGCATGGAACAACACAGAACAGATGAAATTAAGATTTCACAATGTGTACTATAAATCACACACGTATAAAGTATCAGAAAATCTGCACAAAGTAAACCACTAAGAATGATTCTAGCACAACCCCACTGAACACAGTCCGCAAACATGGCAGCACTGATGCAACAGAGTTGAGTTTTTGACCACTAGTTGCACTATTGAGCTGCGTTTTGATGAGCGGGTCTCTGTATTGTTTCTAACTCATGTAGGGATTATTTTCATTATCGATTAACCTGCTGATTACTGTTTGATCTATAAAACATCCGAAAAGCCCATCACCATTTCGTTAAGCCCAAAGTGACATTTTAAGACCCTAAGACACCAGTGCGACAGTTGGGCGTTGGGCTGTCGGTGAGCATCTGTTGCCCTAATCCTTGCAGTGTGTCCCTTACTGATGGCCCACGCTGGCTCTTGTTGGCCCTCATTGGTCCTTGTTGACTTTTTTTTTGGCTGATTTAGCATGTTGAATTGGCGTCAGAGATGGCAGAGCCCATCCATGAATTAAATCACTCAGCTGAGCTTATGAGAAGAGAAACAGAAGTGAGCAAAGCAAATAAATAACCAAAGTGGGAGCGAGATAGCCACTGAGATCTTTAGCAGAAACTTTTAGTATGGTTTGTGTTATTGTTCACTGACGCATGGTAAATATGTTTTGTTCTTTCAATATTGGCATAACTGCCAAACTAGTGTTATGACAGTCGTCCGGTTTCCCTACTGATGTCTGCTGCTATGGAGAGTTATTTCCTCCCATGCTGGCACTGAATGTACACGCTGGTAAGCCGCTGGTACGTTTAGTTGATGTGAGGTGTCACAACAGTCGGCTTTCGGCAACACTACTTCATTGATGTCAGTTTGGTGTGTCTGGGCCTTTCAAATAGTTTTTGTTATCTGACCAACAGTCCAAAATCAAAACATTTTCAGTTTATTGTCGTATAAGACGAGGAGAAGCGGCAGATTCTCACATTTGAAAAAACTGGAACCATCAAATGTTTGCTTGAAAAATGACTTCTGCTGCCAAATACTTTTTTTATTTTACTTCAAATTTTGTGCTATGGACTGCAACAGCTATATGATCAAGAGGGTCAAAGTTCAAGGCACAATGTTATGATGAAGTAGTATGTCCCGATTGTGTGCATACTCCATGCAACAGTATGTACCTTGTAAGTGCAGCTGCAGTACCTACGGAAAGTAAAAGAAGACGTATGCAATTTGACATGCAGCATTAATTTATTAATTACCAAAATAGTGCTGTATTGATTAATCGAGTCATGTCTCAGCTCTAATCCTGTACTCTAATAGCAAACGATGGCACATATTTGTGTGTTAGCATGCTAACAATGGGATACAACGGGATATGTTTCACGATGTTCTGCATTCAAACATTTGGTAGCAGTAACATGCCAAGGCATGTAAATGCAGAAAAGAAAATCACCTTTGCAAATGTTTTATAAAGAGGGAGATACATCCAACAAGTTGGTCAGGCCTCAACGCCACTGGTTCTTTTGCCAGCGGTGAGCACCATGATACAATCCAACCAACACATACTCACTCCCAATTCACCAAATACTTCAAAATAAACTAATAAAGGAATGTACAGTTTCCACTTGTTAAATACATACAGTCTCTTTCCAAAATAAACTCTCAACATAGGTTAAAAAAAGCTTTGTTGTTAGGCTTCCTGTCTTCAATTTAGGCAACAAAAGTTTGTGGTTAACTTTAGAAAAAAACATCATGGTTTGGCTTTAAATTGTGTCACATGAGACACATTACCTAGGCTACAAGTGTCATAATATGCTGTGTGGGAATGGGAGACCTGGCTGATCCAAGATATCCTGAAAATAACAGACTCAGTGGAGGACATTTGGTCGTGTATATTAGCCTGTTATTACTTACATCAATTCAGCCATTTACTTGGTTAAATACAGAAATGATTTTGAATTGATCCTTTCCTCACTGATGGTAGTAGAATATTGGGCCCACAGCTCCTGAAGATGGATTAATGTTTTTCAGACAGAAGAGAGAGATGGGTGGCTCAGAGCAGTTTGCTTTTAGTGGTGACGTCCCTGCTCATCAGTATGATTATAATGGCTTAGGTGAGGCTAATTTTAGTCTGTGTAAATGTTACAGAGGTTATTAACGATAAGAGAAAAATTACTTATTTGAAACCGAGAAGGTCACACAAAATCCCCCCTCTGTAAAGTGATAGGTTTAAAACAAGAAGAGAGAGGAGCAATAACTTTACCTCTGCACTGACGTGAGTTTCTCCTGTACCACATGTGTGGCTACCATGTGTCTCTCTTGATGAAAACCACAGACACAGTCATAACATTCATATAATATCAACTTTAGCTCACGATATGCAGTATTATGGATCTGCTACAGATGATTAGATGTTTTATATTGGTGTTATAGAATAATTATGAGCTTCATCTACTTCTAAAATCTCTAGTTTGTAAACATCAGAGATTAGCTGTCACTGTCAGCACTGATCATATTATCCTCACCCCCAAAACCAATGATTGCAAGCAAGTAAACTACTTTATGTGTGACTATACTTCATCTGATTTACAATCTTGTTTTTTTTTTTTAATCAAAGCATTAAGTTTTTGATTTGGTTTGCAAGTAGAAGTAATTTTTGTTGAAAGCTCTTATTAAAACAACACGTGGTTATAATGCAACCTATGATTTTAATCCGAGTTTGCAGCGATCTAATTCTCTGTTTTGTATTTTGTGCTCTTACACTATATTGTTGTTTGTGTTGTTTTTGTTAGCTCAACCCCGAATCCCAAAATGAAATTGTCAAAACACTTTAAAATGCACACCCTGTTTCTCCATGCTGACGGATAAAAAACAGTTTTCACTTCTCTCTGTGTGTGTATGTGTGTGTTGTATTTGTGTGTGTGCATTTCAGATCCCGGTTCGCTGATTTCCAACACAACTGCCAGCCCTCCCCTCAGTCTGCCTCTGGCTGTATGCGAGACAGCAGAGCCATGTGCCTGAAGGCCTACGCTGGACTCATAGGTGAGAGGGAGAAAAAAGAATTAAAGAGGCTGAGAGAGGGAATTGTTTAGAAAACAAAAATAGACAGACGCAAGGACTTGTTTTTGAAAATCATCAGTGGATGTCAAACAGTGATATTTGGCTCATATCATATTCATATTGTTGCACAGAAGAGTAGCTTCACGGGGGCTTAAAAATGGTCAGCTGCAAAAAGCTGCTGTCCTGGCGATCCAGTCAGCATCACTTTGAAAAACTTGATTTAAAAATTGCATTTCCAACAGCTCTACAATATGATCCAGGTAATATTATTTCCGTCTGTTTCCCACACTGTATTTTTCAAAAAGTAATTTTGTGTACCTGCAATTATCAATATCGAGAGCTGGAAAACTGGTGACACCGGCTCCCCAGGGCACCAATATTGTTGTTAGACTGCATCGTGCCTTCCGTAGAGATGTGTGCTGAAAATGAAAATCTTCTGCCTCAGGGAAATATTTCTTTAAAAGATTAAGTTGCACCTGTAATATGGCTTTTGTCCTCTTCCTATACCCAGGCACCATCATGACTCCCAACTATGTGAGCAACAGCAGCACAGAAGTGTCCCAGTGGTGCACATGTGACGGCAGCGGGAACGAATGGCAGGGCTGTCAGCGCATCCTGCACTTGTTCAGCAACAATATATGTCTGCGTGAGTAAAATGTCATATAAGGTTACAGCGTGCAGTACAATATATCCTGCGGGCCTGCATTACCATAGTGAGCTAACGGTTTCAGCACCAGTAGAGTTAAAGCTCTGGGAGTTTCCTGCATGAAACATGTGCAGCTCCCAAGATAGAGGCTGTATGGGACCATGTACACAGATATGCAGCTGTGTTTTAAGCTTAACAGCAACAAAAATGATGGTGCATATAGTGTTGTGCTTATAAAGTTTTTCATCCTGCAGTATTTGGCCTGCGGTGAACTGAGCCCAAATCAGGCTGTTTTCATGCACTGTTCATACATATAGCTACAAAAAGTAATGCACCAGAATTCAAATCTAACCCACGTGACCAGGAAGGCTGCGATCACGTGACCAGTGTGCCAATGAAAGTAAAGAAGGAAGAAGTTTAAAGAGTGAAATTCCGTGTAAGAAACACGTTTGGGGTGGTAGATGGGTCAAACAAACACAGGATTTTCCCCCAAGAGACCACTGTTCACGTCATGTAAAACCAGGTGTACCAAGTTATTTTAAGGTGTGTCATCACCATGTTTCTTTTCCTAAACATAACATATATCACTTTACTTTCCTGTAGTTTAACCTCGTAACTTTACTTGCCTTAAACCTAACCTAACTAATGTAACCATACGTTAAGTATGTAGTGTGAAGACATTACTGGTGAGGTGCTAATTTCGTAGAGGGCAGCAAAGCATTGTCACCTCACAGCGAGTGGGCTCCCGGTTTGAACCCTGGGGTGGGTGAGCCCCCCTGTGCGGCGTTTGCATGTCCTCCCCATGTCATTGTGGGTTTACTCCGGCTTCCTCCCACAGTCCAAAGACATGCAAATTGCCCATAGGTGTGAATGTGAGAGTGAATGGTTTTCTGTTTCTATAGTGTCAACCCTGTGATACTGTAGTCTGGCGACCTGTCCAGGTTGTACCCTGCCTCTTGCCCAATGTCAGCTGGGATAGCCTCCAGCTCCCTCGCAACCTCTAACAGAATAAGCAGTTAAAGAAAATTAATGAATGAATAATTTGTTTGATATCTGTTGTATGTGCACATTTGTAAAATATCATATGAACCATTGTATGAGAATACGTAGCCCAAGTCCACCATCTTACACCATACACCAATTAAGAAGAGGAAGAAGATATATTTTCGTATTTCCTAAGGAGAAATTCAATTTTTTCACTGTCATATACACACAGGCCCAAAATACACACAAATGCGCAACCAGGACCTATACAGTACATACATTAAAAGGGAAGATGAATGAGGGGGCTGCCTTTGACAGGTGCCCGGAGCAGTTGGGGTCGGCGGTGCCCAGGAGGTGAACTGGCACCTCTCTAGCTGCTAGTCCACACTCCATATTTAAACCCATTCCAGGTTCCTATGGACTGAGCTACTGCTGCCCCATTAATTAAGTGATGAAGTTAGATATTGGCATTGTGAACCCGCAGGTGTGGAGTCACACATCTGGTCAATATCTCTCAATAGATAATTGTATAGTTGCGTATGAAGAATGATGATTATAGTGTCTACATATGACACATTACACATAAATATTTTTATCAAAAATACACATTACAGATTTTATCTTTAGAATCTAGAAAAGATTATTTACAATCATATTTTATCCGTGAATGTTGGTCATGTTGGTAATATTCATGACTTACACTTAAGGGTTTTGTTGCAGTAAGTGCCTTGTTATTATTACATCTTTGAAACCTATTGTTATTCTCAGTATTCTTGTTTTCAAGCTTCAGACACACAGCTCATTTTGACATTAAGTAATTCATATACAATAACTGTCAGTTCTTCCCGTGTGAAGATATAATGTCAGAGGAAATGTTACCTTTTAGCCGTCTAATGTGAGTACAAAGTAAATTGGTCTTGAGATGCTTCTCAAACGGAGCATTTTATAATGTGCATTAATGCAGAATTCAGATGAGGTGGGTCATAATTGATGACTGAGAGGGCAAACCACTGAACCGCAATGTTTTCTTATAAATAAGTAAATGGCATGAGACATTCTCCCTTGTGTCTGGTTGGCTGCCAAATGTGAATGCCATTTCCAGGTTCTGTGGAGTCCTTTCCCCAAATGTGATAAACATAAAGTGGCTTCTTGTTGAATCGCTGCCAAACCAGCAGGGGTGGAAAGAGCATCAAAAGATACTGCTCAAGAAGCAGTGAATACGGGAGAACAGTCAGGGTGATTTAATTGAAATAAGTGTGTATATGTAGACCAACTAACAATCAACCACTAGATGTTCACGTTTCCCCACACCTCATTATTTCTCCTAGTCATTCAAAAATATTGTTCTGGGCAACATTGATTGTGTTTGTGCTGTAATGCAAATTAAATAGATGACAACTGGTAGCATAGATTGCTCTTCTAATTTTCAGGTAACTACTACATTAATATTTATTTGCCTTATCCCGCTGTACTGCTGATGTTAGATAAGCTACAATAAATTTTCTAAGTTAATTTTCTTCACAGGCTTTGATCCAAATACAGTGCACAGTTGGGCAGGTTTGTCGTGTTGCTGGTAAAACAAGACTAAAGCCCCTTCCCCACTGCACAAAAAAACATTAACACATTCATTTTCGCCCTATCCCAGCTGACACTGGGCGAGACGCTGGGAACACCCCGACAGGTCACCAGACTATCACAGGGCTGACACATAAAGACAGACAACCTTTCATGACCACATTCACACCTACGGGCAATTTAGAGTCACCAATTAACCTGCATGTCTTTGGACTGTGGGAGGAAGCCAGAGCACCTGGAGGAAACCCACGCTGACACGGGGAGGACATGCACATTCCATGCAGACGGGTTCCCTAACCCTGGGAAAGATCCAGGAGCCCTATTGCTGTGAGGCAACAATGCAAACCACTGCACAACCCTGCCCAATGTCACCCCTGCCCTAGGGCCCTAGTGCGGGGGTGACATTGAACACACCAGGAAAAAAAACAGAAAGGCATACTCATCTACTGCAGAGCCTGGTGTACTGGCAATGGGAAAGGAGTCTGTCGCCTGTTTTTAGGTTTTCATGCATGTAAAAACCTGCATATACGCACAAATTTTGGTGGAAAAATGGTGTAAAAGTTTAGCAGTGCTTTGAGCTGAATGCTAATGTTAGCATAACAAGCAAACAAGGAATGATGCTAGGCTGTGAAGCAAATTTGACGTAGTGGCTGCACGGGATGTTGCAACATCTGGAATGATCACATGACACTCAGTGGCCCAAAAAACATTTCAATAATTGGAAGAGGAGCAAAATGGTTAAATGATTTTTTCTGAGCATCACAATCCAGATCAGTTCAGTCCAGTAATATCTGACAGAGCAATGTGTCTATGATTGTATTATTTCATCACATTCGTGTGTGCAGGGAGACAACAGGAAGGAAGAGGAGTCGGTTTAGTTTAGTTTATTAGGACCACTATCAGCTAATGCCCTGATGTCAGCCAGTCTAATGAGTCTGACACATGAATTACAAAGTTTAACAAACAATTATGTACATTACATATATACAAAAATCACATTACACACCCAAAAAACCCTTTTTATCAAATATGAGACACTACCAACAAAAATCAGTGAGCAAGATTTCATCACTTACATCATTTCATTCATTTACTGTTCAGTGATACAGTTAATTGCATTAAGTACTCTTAATGTTCTCTTGAAAGTGGCTCTGTTTTTTTTTTTTTTATTGTAATAATGAGAATAATGGTACAGTATTCCATCCTATAATACAGTGGTTCCCAACTGGTCCAGGCATGGGCATGGGGTCCAGATTTCAAGGTTCACACAGTTCAATACATTCAGCATCACAC
>JAPZEB010000006.1:13985573-14006096 GCA_029783705.1 Chaetodon striatus
TTGGTTTGCCTTCTTACAGATGCTGTCAGTGTTCACATCAAAATTCAACTTGTCATCTAAGACAGTGCCCAAATACTGATACTGCTGCACTACCGCCAACGGCTCCCCCTTGATCACACAAGGAGCAGGAAGGCAGGGCCTCCTCCGAAAATCAATAAAAGTCTCATTGGTCTTAGACACATTAATGTGGAGGAAAGACTGATCACACCAATTAACAAATTCATCCAGTACTGGGCCATGATCATATTCTGATCCATGAGGAAGGCTTACAATAACAGAGTAGTCCTTGCACTTAATGACTAATCTTGATGCATGATTACTCTGACATTCATTTGTGTATGAACAAGATAAAAGAGGAGAAATGGCTCAATAAATGAGACCTGCTTTGTACTGCACAAGTTGTGTTACAGATATTTTGATATCCTATTTGATATATGACTTGAATTCATCAAAAATGCTCGCCTCTTTTGGATTCTCCCCTCACCCTGGAGGCATGCAAGAAAAAACAAAAATACTCTGCCCGAATTCTATGTAACACAGGGTGAGTCACTGACATAGAAATTATCACAAGTATTCCTTTAAAGCCAATGACCAACATAAACTGGACTTACTGCAGGTTCAAGGTTAATGTTATTTAATTGTATCTGACATAACATCTACTTCCACACCTATGCTGATGACACACAGCTGTATCTCCCTCTCAAGCCTAACCACAAGTCCAGTGTTGCCAGTCTCATGAACTGCCTCAAGGACATAAAGAACTGGATGGCACAGAACTTCCTTCAGCTGAATAAGGGCAAATCAGAAGTTGTCCTCGCTTTCCAACTCCGCACCTTTTCCAAAATCAAGCCATTTCTCTCCCTCATAGACTACTGTAACTCTCTGTACACTGGTATTAGTCAGACCTCTCTGTCTTGCCTCCAGCTGGTTCAGAACGCCGCTGCCAGACTCCTCACAGGAACCTAGAGGTGAGGCTATATCACACCTGTTTTAGTCTCTCTCCACTTGCTGCCTGTAAAGTTCAGAATTGATTTGAAGGGTCTCCTGTTTGTGTACAAAGCCCTTAATGGTCTGGCCCCATCCTACATCGCAGACCTCCTAACCTCTTATTCTACACCCAGATCCCTCAGGTCAGCGGACCTGGGGCTCCTGGCTCTCCTGGGTGATTGTGTCTTTGCTGTGTCTGCCCCCAAACTGTGGAACAGCATCCCTCTCCCAATCAGATCTGCCCCCTCCACTGACTCTTTAAAGTCCAGGCTCAAAACTTACTTTTATTCATTAGCTTTTGTGTCCCCCTGATGTGGCGTTCCCTGACGCCTGCCTGTGTGTGTTGTGTCTCTAAATGTGTGAGCTGTGTACCTGACAGTTATGTCGCCTCTCATGTAAGTGTTTTTAGCATTTTATTCCTTTTGTGCAGCACTTTGGTCAATGTGAGTTGTTTTCAAATGTGCTTTAGAAATAAATTTGAGTTGAGCTGAGACATTTATATTTTGTATCAGCTTGTTTCAGCCATTCAGTGAAGCTGAAGGATGTTCAAACTAAACGAACACTTTAAACCCAAGACATTTTTTTGTGGTTGCACAATTATATCAAATTGACACATTCTTCATGTATTGTTGCATCATTTTATACACAACTTAAGGATCTCTACTAGAATTTCAAACAGAGTTTTGTGAGTTTGAATAGTGTTTGGCTCCACAGCGTGAGTTGGCAATGACTGCCCCACTGGGAGGTCAGCGAGGTTTTAGAGGTCAGAGTGCCAGTTGCCGAAGCTAGAGAGGTCAAATCTTTAACCTCAGTGTTGATTTCTAGAGTTCTGGGCATCTAGGAGGGGGCCAGTCTGTGTATGTAGTTTGCCACAGATGTTTAGGAGCTCCAAAGTACCTGCCATGACAATTTGGTTAGTGCATTACATTTACATTGATTTTTGATGCTGCATCATCATCATCATCAGTCTCTGTTCCAGCAGTGGCCAAGAAACAGTTTGTTTTGGGGCCATGCCATGAAAAATAAGCTACCTTACGGTATTGTACGAGCTGTAAGAGGTGGGATAGAAACACACACTTTTGATCCTTTTTATTAATTACCTGAGAGCACGGCACCGTTTGATGGAGAGTGCATAGAACATATCGTCTTGTTATAAATTTGTGATGTGTCTTTTCGGCTTCATGGAGGAAAGAGAATTGATATCAGAATTCATGTATAAAGTCATGAATCATAAAATATTAAATAATGTATTTACATAGCCTTCGGTGCAGCAACCCATCATGCCCATCCCCGCTCTGAGCTGCCATTCCTGCCCTGAATTACATCTGTTGATAATTATGTTTGACTGGCTTATTACATGTTTAAATTCATCCGTGCACCGTAACTCCTGCAGTTGACCGGGGACACTGTGATATGAAATTATTTAAAACCTGCAGTCATGTTTTTTTCTCCTGTTTCAATTCAAATATGATGTAATGTCTGGTTTAAATCAAGGGTGACTCAGTATAATGTGCTATCACCAGCTGGCTACATGAGAGCGACCAGTCAAAATCCATACTGCTCAAAGAAGACCAAGAATGGTATTGAATTACAGGAAATAATGCTGGTGTAAAAGCATATCGCTGACAGAGATTTTCCATATGAATCAGTCGGTTACATGTTCCCAGTGCCGTGTGAAGTTGGACAGTGGGGGCTGCATGTAACATTAGATTTATTGTGTCTGCTGCCGCTCCTCTCAGCACCTGTCCCAAAAGGCAAATTAATCCCATACCCAAAACATATCCCTCTCTCCCCCACTGTGCACAGACATGACACATCTGTCTCAGCCATTATCCACGGCTTGACATGTTGCTGGGACACATCACATGCCACCTTGACATGAAGGATGTAGTTACTGCAGCGCTCTGCCAGACTGACTTCACAACTTATATGTAAAGTTCTTTTTTCTCCTCTCTCTGTCTCTTTTTGAAGAATCCACCCCCCTCTTCTTTCACCCCTCTCTCCTCATATAACCTCAATCACAACACTTTCATGGTAAGGAATAGACAACAGACATGAGGTGGAAAGGAGAGACTTAAGATCTTGAAATTGCCGCACTATCATGTACTGAACAACACCCTGCTTTCCTGCCTTGAAATGCTGTAAAATGTACAATACGCGTACTGAGGAACATCCTTGGCTGACTTCTTGTGATAAGGTTTGTTTGTCTCCTTGTAATTACGATTACTTCACTTTAACTCTTCAGTGTGTTGTGCTTTTTCATTGTGCGTGGAGTGTTTTGCAGACAATTTCCCCGCACCTCTTAGGGGGATTTATGTATTTTTCAGCGGCAGAAAGCACATACATTTGCTCAAGTACTGTAATTAATTACAATATTCAAGTCCTTAACTTGTGTATTTTTCAAGCAGCAACTTCCAGGGCTGAAAAATGAAGCCAACACAGAGGTGCCAAAAACTGCAGTTGAACAGCCACTTGAGGCTGGCTCCAGAAGCCAGTGAATCCCCACAGACCTCCATGTTAAAATGCCCAACTTTACAGAATAAATAAACATGTTTACAGCCTGGTATAAAAAACAGTTTGGGTCTCTTTAGTTTATTTCAACATTCATGGCAACTACACCAGGGGTGAATTTTTACATAACTTGCCCGTTTACATGTTATTAAAGCTTAAAGTTACGCATAATTAATGGCGGGCTGCTTTGAGTGACAGGCTGCCTGCTGATAGTGTCCTCAGCTTCTCAGTCAGATCCAACCCTCGCTCCTCCACAGCGCCAGCATCTCTAAAATATGTTCACTTCTTGCTTTAAAAGATGGCGACAGCCGTAATGCCAAACCTGAGGCTTCAAAATGGGAGTCCACACACCAATGAGAGATGTTACAGTAGTGACGTCCATTTATTTTTAACAGTAAACGATATTTTGATAGTTAATACTCTGGGTTTTAAATAGGGGACCCGCATCCCCAGAGTTACTGCAGATGGGCTGCAAATTAAATTATTGTTTGAGTTTTTATTTCAGTATTGTTTTTTAAATAAAATATGTCTGAAAATACACATTAACATGAGGCCAACATATTCTCAGAAAAGATAAATTGGCCTATTCATAAAGAAAAAACATTCAATTTACAGTATGTGTTGCTTGTAATGCCATATATGTCCTCCTTTGCTGAAATTTGGGGAAATGCATATAAAACAAATGCAGATCCTACAATTAAACTTCAGAAAAGAGTCCTTAGAATGATACATAAAGCAGGCTATCATGAATCTACTAATCAACTGTTGATAGCATCCCACACCTTAAAATTTCCAGACATTGTTTACTTAAAAACACTGGAATTACTTTTTCAAGTTGTCAACAAATGCCTTTGAGTCTGCATTAATTTTTTTAAGTCAGAAAAGGAAATTGTAATTAAGAGGGTTGTTTATTTATGAAACATGTAAAGTGAGAACCAATGTAAAATACAGATGTGTTTCAGTTTTGGGAGTCCCAAAATGATTATGGATTATAATGTAAAGTCCTTTCTTTGGTATTGCTGATATCCTGGGTCATCCTTTGGTTGATCTAGGATAGGCAAAAACAAACCTGGGGCTTCAGCCTGTTCCTTTTTCGGTTATTGACTGTGAGAACGTTTGTGTGAAATAATCTTTGTCTCTCCAGATGTATGTTACCGAAATAAAAATGATTCATTTATTGAAAAGTACGCAACATTACCGACAGGCTAACTATTACCCATGAATCTTTGTGTAATCATGTGAAGTAGCCAACGCTAAATCATTGTGCAGCACCCGTCCATAATGGCAAGTTGAACTAGTCGGCTTACAGCTACATACGATTGAGCCATAGAGGTTAATTAGCTGCGTTATTAAATACTTAAATACTGTCAACCTCAGATATGACCGATGACAGCGCGGAGGGTGAGGCTAATACACCTAGCCACTGCTGACTTAGCAGCTACAGGTGAGCAAAAACCATAGAAGACCCCCAAAAAATCCAGAGAATTATCTCAATTGCAACTCAGTTTGATACACCATATGTTGTACGGGGTCGCTGCTCCATCTCTCTCTCAGCTGAGGGATCCTTGGCCTGAAAACGCTGAAGAGCCCAGCTTTACACTTCTACTCCACATTTCAAAGGGAAATATGGCGCACTTTACGACACTCCGCTTATCTGACAGTCTGAGTTAATGGTTACTTTAAAGACGAAGATGTTACATAAAGAAACTTATGATAAGCTCATAAACATAACACATTGTTAAAGATTAAACTGTTTGCATTCCCAACCTGTTGACTCATGACTCCCGACAATAAAACTTTATTTGCGGCTCCTTCAGAAGTCGAGGAGTGGTTAGCACTCCACCAAATGCTGCTTACATGCTGACATATCAGTGTTAACTGTTTACTTAAAGGGACAGTTCACCCTAAAATCAAAAATACATATTTCCTCTCAACTGTAGTGACATTTATTAATCTAGATCGGGGGTTTTAAACTCATTTTAGTTCGGTAAAACCACTGTATAATAACCTACAAATAGCAACCCCTTCTGAAAATGTTCATCCATTTTCAAAACAGATGATGAACAGCCCATAATATCCTAAGAAAAACATGTAGAAATTTAACAGTATGTCTCAGTTTTTCCACCTTCAGTCTGTCTACTACTCATTTTCATTACATGTGCTTTTTTTTACCATAATTTTCCCTCTAAAGTGGAAGCTATTGGAGAAGCAGCTGAAGTCATTCCCTGCCTTACAAACCATTTACGATCTGAAGTTCCACTAATATTGTTTTAAGATAGAAGTCTGATACAGATCCTTTTGTACTGAAGCTGCTGGTTGATAATATCTTGCACAATGTTCAGTATCTTTAATATGACCACAGTAAGTAGTCATTGTTATTTAAATTGCCGCTGAAACCTCTCAGCCTTCACATGTGCATCAACATTAGTTGTGCAAAGTCACCTAGTGGGCCGCTTTTGGCCCCCAGGCCATATGTTTGATACCCCTGGTCTAGATTGTTTTGGTGTGAGTTGCAGAGTGTTGGATATCCAAGCTGTAGAGATGTCTGCCTTGTCTATAATATAATGGAACTGGATAACACTTGGCCTGTGGTGCTCAAAGTGCCAAAGAAAATACATTTAACAAAACTCACCAGTGATGTCTCTTTCCAGAAATCGTGACCTGGTTACTTAATGTTCATGTTCATGTAGGAACTATTTTCTTTCTCCTGAACTACACCCGCCAACCGTTTCACCACACAGAAGGAAGCGTGCATCTACTGCTAGCTCATTTAGCACCACTGAGCTAGCCAGCGTTACAGCTCAGCTGAGGAGGATGCCGTTTATGTTTACATGTTTACATCTCGCGCTGTCACCAGCCTCTTGTCCATGAGTATATGCACACTTTCTTCTGCGTGGTGTTACAGTTGGCAGATGTAGGTCAGTATAAAGAAAATAGTTCCTACATGAAACTGCTCACAACAAGGTCTGTGATTGATCTTGCCTCACCGGGTCAGGATTTCTGGAAAGAGACATTGCTGTTTAATTTTTCCAAATGTATTTTTTGGCTCTTTGAGCCCCACAAGCCAAGTGCCATCTAATTCTATTATATTGGAGAGGAGGTAGACATCTATACGCAAGATATCTCCAACACTTGGTGACTCACAACAATCTAGATTAATAAATAGCACTACAGGTAATTGGGAAAATATATTTTTTTGATATTGGGGTGAACTGTCCCTTTAAGTAGGTTTTCAATGAAAGACTTAGGCGGGTGTTTTCATTAATGTAAAGTATCTGAATACTTCCTCCACCACTTGTATTTTTACTATCTCATTATGATACAAAAAATGCACTAAGGCCATAAATACAATCGAGTGCAGACCAGTGTGTGACTGTGTCCTTGTGAAGGCAGTGTGGTGCAGTGCCCAGTGCTCAGGTGGTGGCTGCCCTGATGAGACATGGCTGTTGGCTGTTCTCAGTCCAACTCAACAACATCATCAACAGCCAATCACAGGGTCCTGCGCCGGGCCCTGAAGATCAGAACCACAGGGACTGGGCATGCCTGTAAAGCTGCATTTTCACGCTTATTTACACAAATGTAACAGATGTACAGAAATGTTTTTGCTTTAAGGGGAAATTATTGCTGGGGATTTTTGCTCGGGAAATATGTTTTCTATTGCCTCAGACGTTTCAGCTGATATTATTTTCAAGTATTTTGTTATTATCTCCCCGAGCCTTAGCAGGGGAGGCAAATCTACTTCACAATCTAGCGCTGCTTTGACGTACAACTGCAAAAAAGAAATAAGAGAAGAAATAAAAGCTGAAAGTAACAGTATCCAAGCTTTTTTTCTGAGCATGAGTATGTATTTTCTGGTTTGGAACAGATAAAAACTAATCCATTTGAACTCATTTGAACCTTTGATCTCTCTTTGAGGAGATAAATTGAGGAGCATTTGCTTTTATTATTTACACACTTAGAGCATCTCATATTATTGGGTTATTTTGGGGCTGAGTGACTTTTGTAATTTAAAAAAAAAAAAAGCAGCAAATCAAAACATACAATAATTATGCATTGTATGGATTTTTACAAACAGCTTTGAGTCCCAAGGTAAAAGCATATACACACACACTAACACACACACACACACACACACAAAACAATCAAGCACATTGTTGGCATATTTTCCCTTTCAATTACACAGCTGTCTCAAAATTCTGTCTCAGCAGCTCCATCATGCACTCCACTGCCCCATACCTGCAGGATATGTGTGTGTGCGGGGGGGATGTTTAAGTGAAGTGCTATAGAGGCAAGGAGAAAAGAGAGATGTGTGTGTGCACGACTGTAAGAGAATGAGAGAGGGAGAGATGAAAACGAGGAAGCGAGGAAGGGCTGAGTGAAAGGGATGGACTATATATGGCCCGTCTCTGCACCTCTTTCAACCTGCTCAGTGAGCCATGTGCTCGGCCTTGTAAACTGCAGTGCTACTTGATTACTTTGTCAGTCTCCTAAAGTGGCTTTTGCTCGGTGGAGAAAGTAGGGGAGACACGTCCGACAGAGGATGTCCAACAGAGAGAAGCCAGAAGTGCAGGGAGGAGGTGAGAGGAGACGCTGCATCCAAATGAAGGGAAAATTATATTCTGCTGTCTTGTGGGTGAATAATAGCGTATCATCAGCCACGTCAAGTTTTTCAAACCTCGGCATCATGCAGCACTTCTGTGAAGGGGCCTGTCCTCCCTCTGCTGTGTACGTAGTTAAAAACTATTCTGGTCATCCTCACATCTCTTTAAGGAGACCTAAGGGACCGGACACAATTAATTCCTCATTTCAAATTCCCAGTCCAGTTCTCTGGATAAAATTCAAGTAATTATGAAAGACATTTCAAACACACTACTCCTGAGGTACCTTTCAAGGAGAGGGTAAGGATATGGATGGTCAGCTTCATGAAAAATGATGATGATACGTCATTCTATCTCAGCACTTTCAAGGCAAACACATTATTAGAATGGAACATATATTGCTTGGATGATTTGATCTACACGTTTCAAAGTTGTTGTTTTTATTTTTTTAAATCAGTTTTACAGTCACACACATTGGGTGTTATCTTCCTCCAACACAAAAGGCGAATCCAGTTAGACAGCGCCATCCCTTGGCATCATTAGGTACTTATTTCTTTGTACAATCCATCCCCATCTGCCAAACGTCTGCTCGCTGCTTATGCCTTCTGCTCACCAAAATGTTAAAGTTTATAATTAATGCCTATTGGCACAACAAAATACATGCAGCATAAATATCTTCAGGGCCTGCTGTGCAAAAATGAAAAACTATTGACAGTTGTGGAAAAACAAGCGTTGGCCTTCGATTAAGATGCAGCACCACTAATACAAATGTGATGGGAGGATTTACTTGATAACAAGGATAAATAAGGTTACGCTCTAAATTCACTGAGGGAGTGAGTGTTAATTATGATAATGAATGGGACAGTTGCTACACCCTCAGGGGCCCTTGAGGGAGTCAGGCGGTCCCCAGAAATATGGGAAATAGTTAATTAACTATTTCCATACCATTAAATTCACCATAGAAGTGAGCCTAATGTGAGAAAGTAGACATTATAGTAACTTTTCTGGGGGGTCCAAATGGGGGTCCATGACCTATTGTGTATCCATCCAGGGGTCCAGGGGTCCTTGACATGAAAAAGGTTACGAGCTTGATTCAATCCTCTTCAAATCTTTTTCATTTTCACTGGAGTACTTGTTTCCTTCAAGAACAGATTGTACATCATTCTCAACCAATAGATAACTGCAGTTTTAAAATTCATAATATGTATTCAGGCATAGTTTCCTCTCAAGTGCATTGCGTGCTTTTTCTTTTCAAATGGCAAGCTAATGTTTCAAGGTTTTATGCTGTACATTACTGTCACTGAATAGCCCATTTATAACTGCACATACCAAACCCAAATCATTTGCCTATTCAGGCTGAATAGAAGTTGAAGAGGAGAGCATGAGAGTGTATTGATTCCGCTGCATAGCCCACTTAAATTCCTTTCGCACTTCGGTATTGACGGATAAGGTGACTGTGGATTATTGTGAGGTCAGATCAGACAGTGCTTTGTGCCGTCTGTGGTCGCTGTGTGCATGAAAGAAGTGACATGTTTGTTGTCCAAACATCTTGGCCAAACAATACTTGAAGAACAAGCCCTCTCCATGATCAAAGTGCGGTTGGCAGTTGTCATGTGGGTTTAGTGGCAGCTCTCACTGTGTGAACACCTGTTGGTCTACTGTTTCAAGGGTGCATGCTGGTCCTTTGAGCCTTTAGTGGTGGATTTAGAATTTCTCTGACAACTTTTGAACTTTTGCATCAGCTGAAGATGTCGTTGGTCTGTTCATGGCTGGTAAGATCTGTGGTGGTGGCTGAGAACTCCAAAGTGAACGAGGGTCTATGCTGCTTTACCTAAAATGTGATAAAATCATTATACTACACCAAGTAGAAAAGTGAGAATTTGAATATCATACAAAACGAAGCTAGTCTTGTACTTCTGTGCAGTGTGGTGGAAAACCCCAAGCCAGCGATGCTGCTGTTTTTGAGGGACAAGAACATGATGAGCCGAGTCATCTCTGCACCAGTGAAGCATGGCCGAGCACAGAGGCCAATGACAGGGGCCGGGCAGGCAATCAAATAAGACACATTATTGGCAAAAGAGAGAGTTATAATATTGCTGCTCTTTCAAAACTCACTACTGAATTAGATATTGATTAAATAAGTAACTGTTGTTTCCATGAAAGCAAATGCAGATAATACTGACAGCGTAGAAATAGGGTTTAGTGGAGCATTAAAGAGTCTTTCTAAAGACGTACATAAAGATTGAACCCTGTGACAGCGGTTAATGTATAGTACGTTGCACACTCACATTATCAGCAAAGCTTGAGTCACTGTAGACAGTCAGAAGGTTGGATATTTACAGATTACATGAACTGGCAAGGTGTATTCTGATGTATTACCTAAGAAATGTAGTGTTTTTACAGGAACTGTAGGAATGTTATGGCAATTTTTTTTATTTTAAGGAGAAATCTATTTGAAATAAATGTTTATTTTTGCAATTTACATCTCAAATATGATGATCTGAAAGGTCTTTAGACCAAAGTAAGATCAAACCCATCCTATCCTTTGAAGAGCCATGCAGGCAGGTTTGTGCCAGACAGAGAGAGGTCTGAAAATAAACGGCAGGTTAGGATTTTTGCTGCTGTAAATAGTAACAGGGACATTACAGCAGTCATCAGCAAGCATCTGAAAACTGGAAGTCATGCTATGGCTGTACAAGTGGGGTATGCAGTAGCTAACGGCACAGTGACGTGATGAATATACTGGAATTAACTGTGGGTATGTTTGAAGTACCTGCTCCAAAAACGCATCCAAACAAAGACTTTTCACGCTAATCTGGACTCTTGTGTATAGACAGCCCGGAGCTAAGTAAGCCCCAGGTTATGTATTCACAGCTGGAAATCAGCTCAAGGCCCACGTCTTCAGAATACTTTACCCTCTCGATTTGGTTGCACTTTAGCCACATCACAGTCATTTGATGGGTAATAAAAATATCAGTCTGCTCTAACTTCATTTCACATCAGTTATTTTTAACCTTGATCTTTTTAACCTCTGAAAGTCAGGGATAACCCTGCTCAGAAGCAGGGTAAAGCCCTGGGCTAACAGTGAGGATATCCCGCAATTGAAGGTTTTGAGTGTGAAATGACTGTAAGCTCAGGGCTAACAGAGCTGTAAGCCCTAGGCTAAGGGAAGTCTCAGCCAAAGGTTAAATATAGAGCGAAAAGTCCTTATGATGTTGTCGTGTCTTTATCCAGTAGGCTATATGATTGCAGGTGGAGAAAACAAAACAGTGCTGCTCTTATTCTGAATGGACACAACACATGATACTGGACTGAAACACCACTGTGCATAGACTGCTAAGTTACTGCATAAATTTTACAAACAAATTTGTTATTAGACACCATTTTACTTTAAGTGCATCGCCTCTTTTTACTTCTGAGATTGCAACATTTGTCCCACTGACGCAAGACTGTCAGAGACAGAAATTACATAGGAGACATTACCATTAAAGATCCACGACTCAGGCGAACAAATAAAAAAGATTGAAGCTGTGCAGGCTGGAGTGAAGCATTTAAGTGTCTGCAACAGAGCTGCAAAGCTTTGAATAAGGGGAAGTAGATAGGCTACTGGAGCCTACTGAAGGGACTGAAATAAGTCTCTGCTCCTAAAAAAGAAAAAAACCCAATTGCATTACATTTATGCAGCTTGTAAACTCATACCCACCTTGTTACTGGGCATATCATATTGCCTACTTCTACCTCTACATACACAGTGAAACCTCATACGTTTTGTGGAGAAATCACCGTTACTCTAATGCACATATTGCAGTATGACATTAAAGAACCTTGACATTAACTTTATTGTTAAAGTGGCTGAAGAGAGATATCCTGGTGCATGCCTTAGGAACTTAAAATTTATATTTTGCACAAGATAATGCATATTTTATGTCATCATTGTTTCTAAAAAATCTGTATTAGTAGCTGTCATTGATTTTCTACTCCATGATAGCCTTTGCTTGATAATGTAGTTTAATTTAGGCCTATATGAAATATTATGAAAAATACACAACTTACATTGAGTAGGCTTTTATTTGGCTAGGTATATGTGGATGTGATACAAATGCAGTGCAGTATGTGCAGGTAAGCACACAAATACCTGTGTTTCTTTTCAAGATAAATGTAACTGTTTGACTGACAAGACAAAATGACGACAGCGCTTTTATTGTGGAAGCCACTATATGAAGCGGAAGTGATGCTATTCTTGGTGGGCGGGACTACCTCTTTGTAACTTCCACCAATCGCGCAGAAGCTTGATAAAATATGAAAATGGCGGCTCTCTGTAGTGAGTTTGGAGACCTGGTGCTAATCAAGAAACAGCTAATATCGGTGATATCGCTTTGTAAAGAAAGAGGACTTTTACACAGCGCAAAATGGTGAGACTAACCGAGACTAATTGGCCATCAACTGTCTGTCTTTCTGCTTCGGTACCTTACCAACTAAGCGTTAACGTCAGTTACCAGTCAGTTAGCTACGTTAGCAGGGCTGTTGACAAGTCTAATTAACGTTAGGTTGTAATAATTTAGCTGAAAAGCTGAAAAATATCAACACTAACGTTACTACTAATGTTACACTTGAGTTAAGAGGCGTTATTGAAGCATTACTGACGTTAAAAATTAAACACTACAGTGATAAAGTGTATAAACGCTGCATGATGTGCAACAATGTTATTCCTCAACCATTAACGTTATTAAGCTAGCAGTTGTTGTTAACTGTTTCTATTAGCAAATATATAATGTGAACGTTACTGGACAAAGTCGGATTAAAACGAAGTTACTTTGTTCTTGCTGCAAGGAGAAATCTGGTGTAATAAAATGACTGTAATCAATAGCATAGTTGTCACATGCTTGTTGTGTTTACATTGCAGGGCTTCTGAGTTGGCATTTGCTTTGGAGCCTCTTCCCAAGGATGAATTACCCCCGTCACCTCCTTTTACTGAGGTTTGTACTGTACTGTGTCAGGACTGAGTTAGTTTTCTCATCACTTTCATCTACCTACCATCCTTCAACTCCCTCTTGATATAGCTTTAGGGTTTAAAATCATTATATTCCATGCTGCCTAACAGTGTAACATACACACACTATAGTCTTTATTGGGATGTTTCAGCTCTTCATTAAACTGTATGATGTTGACACTGGAAGAAATTTTCAAACCAAAGAATCCATGAATTTCACTCATTCTAGAGAACTAGGACAAAACCTTTTTTCCCCTCTTCAATTAGGCTGGGACAGTGTATTTAAAAAGATCAAAGTCTTGACTATTAAACCATGTAATGAGCTAACCTCCCAGTGATTTTATTTTTTTCTCAAATAGCATTCATAATGGATGTCAGAGGTGAGATCTGACGGAGATGATGTCTTGATGAGTTGACAAAAAGTGATATAATTTTTTAATTTGACAGTAGTCATAATAAGGAGACATCTTATTTTTCAACAGTGCTAAAAGTTCCCTTGATGTATATCAAAATACTCATTTTCAAACTTTAGTTCTTAATATGTTTTTAATTAGAAGGGTGAGGGAGTTGATGTGTTATGAAAAGAAAGTATACCAGTTCTTGAGCAACATTGTCGCCCTTTTGGAAACCTGAAAATGAGGCAGGAGTCCTCCCGATATAGCTGATTTCTTTTATGTTTGAGCAAATGATATTTTTTGTAGAAATCTGATGCAGTTGACAAAAATCTGGGACACATCTTTTAAAGGGTCAACATTTTAATGAAAAACGAAAAGAAAACAGTATAACAGTACATACTGTTAGTTTTAGATTTTGAAGGCCTTAAACAAAGTTTTTAATTATTTGAAGTTGTGAATTCTTGTTTGGGACAAGGGTGTTTTCTGGCACAGGACAAGTTAGAGAAAGAAAGCAGGTCATTTAAATATAAATAATATAAATAAATCCTTTTAAAATAATGTATATAAACTTTGTTTCATGATTTGTCACAATTCTCAAGAATGGTTGATGTATTGCTGCATTATCATTCCATCAAATAGAAATATAGATGTTTTGTGCCACTTTTTATAAAAATTTCCTCAAAATTCAACTTTACCCCTACCTGTGGGACCAACCCCATTCATTCCTACAGATTTAAGTCTTTAAAAATAGACAACAAATGTGTACGTTCAGCCCTCAAAAGGCTAATTTGTTTCCCCAAACTATATTGTGTATATGGGATCTACTTAAAATAAACTAAAGAGCCCATGTTAATTTTAATAGAGGAATATATCACCCACTGGACTGGTGTGATCATTTACGTTTTTTTAGTAGTTTTTGGACAACAATGGTGATCTGTGGTGCAGAGGAGTAAGTTAGATCAGGATTTGGCTACACAGGCAATTCTTCATTGTAGGATCCGTTCGTTGTTGGTTTTGGTCTGTTCATGGGATTTGTTGACAACAACAAAAATAAAGAAGCAAAAACATACTTTAGAGCATTCAAAAGTTAGAGTCAACTGTCTTACAGAAGGAAAGAAGAGTCAATATTATGTTCAGAGCTGTAGAACTTCATCCTTTAGTTAGGTTTGCGTTTAGTATTTATTGATTGTGTCGTTTTCACCAGAAGGGTAAAGTTATACTGCCCCCTGGTGACAGTTTATGTATGTAGATAACAAGACTGCCTTTAAATCATGGTCGGAAGGGACCCATACAATTACTATTTTATGAGAGCCCCTTATTTTTCACTGAGGCTAATCTTCTTCTTTTTTGCAATGAAGTCAACTCGATGCAGGTGATAACTTTTCCTCTGCGTTTTCTTTCTCATACAGGAAGATGCACAAGACCTGGATGCACTTACATTGGCCAAATCCTACTTTGACCTGAAAGAGTATGACCGTGCTGCTTACTTTCTGAAAGGCTGCTGCAGTCAGAAGGCTTATTTCCTCTACATGTATTCTCGCTACCTGGTAAGAGTCTGTAGATATCTTTCATGCCCACATCATTTAAACTTTGATTTCATTTCATGACAAGACGGCCTTCACTTTGATTATCATAATGTGCTTGTGAACCATTTTGAAAGTTTCTTTCTTTGTCTTCAGTCAGGTGAGAAGAAAAAGGACGATGAGACTGTGGACAGCCTGGGTAAGGACTTATCTGTTTGACTTTTTTTTTAGATAGAACTGATAGTACTTTTGTTCCCTATCAATACTGAATTTTTTCTTGTTTCTCGGTGTTCCACTAGGTCCTTTGGAGAAGGGTCAGGTGCGCAATGAAGCCTTGCGAGAACTGAGGGTTGAGCTCAGTAAGAAGCACACAGCAGGAGAGTTGGACGGGTTCACCCTGTACCTGTAAGAACTTTTCCTCAAATGTGTACATACCTTACTCAGAGTATGCAGAGGGATACAGTGGAATGCTCATAAACTATATATGTGTTTGTGGATGTGGTAACACAGGTATGGGGTGGTGCTACGAAAGCTGGATCTGCTGAAGGAGGCAGTGGAGGTGTTTGTGGAGGCAATTCATGCACTTCCTCTTCACTGGGGAGCCTGGCTGGAGCTTAGTAACCTTGTCACTAACATTGAAATGGTAACTACCTTTGTAATTATACATACACTAATTATAGATAGCATTGTGTCATTAATGTCATGTTCCCAAAAAAACAAAACAAACACTTTCTTATATTTAAACAATTCAAAGAAACTCAAAAAAAAGTTCCATCTCAGGTAATTACATGGACTGAAATGATTCCAGCTACTGTGGTCTCTTGGTCTTTGTCCCCAGCTGAAGTCACTGTCTCTGCCAGACTGCTGGATTAAAGACTTCTTCATGGCCCACATGTACACAGAGCTGCAGATGATCAAAGAAGCGCTGCAGAAATACCAGAACCTCATGGAGGCCGGCTTTTCCAAGAGCACCTACATCATCTCGCAGATCGCCGTGGCCTATCACAACATCAGAGGTTCATTTTCTACCTTGTCAATGAGAGTTTTTGTCTTTCAGAAGAATGTTGAGGGGGCAGGTTAAGTTTTGCAGCACTCTGCCTCTGTTCATTTCAGATATTGACCAAGCTTTGGCTCTCTTCAACGAGTTGAGGGAGCAGGATCCGTATCGCATCGACAACATGGACACATTCTCCAATCTGCTTTATGTCAAAGTGAGTTCACCACTAATGAATCGAAGACGCATGTTCTCACAGGGAGGCTAGAGGTCTTAAAAGCATTAGCCAGTGGAGATAAAGGGCCTTGCAGTATAGCATCTAAGTGGGATGGATGTTTAGTGGCAGAGGGGTTATCTTGATATTTTTCTGTGAGTCAAGTTTTGAAAATAGGATCTCAGTGAAATAAAATTAGCTGTTCTTGAACAGATTGATATTCTTGTGAAGACACATTAATAAATCCAAAATATAGATTTTTTTTTTGTTTTGTTTCCTGTTGCTGATGGTAATGAATCTTTCCACAGAGCATGAAGCCAGAGTTGAGCTACTTGGCCCACAACCTGGTGGAGATCGACAAGTACAGAGTGGAGACGTGCTGTGTTATCGGTAAGATAGTTTCATCAACACTGACGCCACTGTTTGATTCTCCAGCACAATTTTTTCAACAATGGAACAATTAGTTGACGAGTTAAAGCACAAACATTTAGACTGCTTCACAGGTGTACTTGCGTGCTATTTTTCTCATTTATGTCCCATACAGATTTATCAGCTGATCGGATAATAATTTTAAGACGTCATTTTGAATAAGGGTGATCTGTGTAATAAGTTGTATCTCATCCACAGGTAACTATTATAGCTTACGCTCTCAGCATGAGAAGGCAGCTCTGTACTTCCAGCGGGCCCTCAAACTAAACCCTCGGTGCCTCGGTGCTTGGACTCTCATGGGCCATGAGTACATGGAAATGAAGAACACCTCAGCTGCCATCCAGGCCTACAGGTCAGACTTAAGATGATGTAAAGCATAGACTGCCCTTTTTTTGGTGGCTATCTCAGTGTGTAAATGAAGTTTATACCAGCTGCAACAACATTGTGACGCTTGTATTGCTTTCACTTTTAAGTCTGTGTATGTGTGTGTAATCATGGCGAAACGCGGTCCTGGTGGCACCTATGGTAGCCGTACTATGACAGAGACCATTTTGAGTATTTTGCCAGGTGCTTGTATGTCTATCTATGGAAAGATTCTGTCGGCGTTGTAACGTCACAACCGTGCAAGGTGCAGTCATGACACTTTACCGGTGTGAAGTTGAGATTAAAATGAAGGTCGGGTTCAAGATGGCTGTGGTCCGAGCAAGGGGGCCAGAAGTAGGGAGGTAGGAAGTTGAGGACTGCACTGGGATTGGGCTCCCACGGGACCCAACACAAATCTCCCAGGAACAGGCAGTTTTATCTCTGTCGAGGGTTGGAGCAGGTGGTGAAAAAAAATTAATGTGTGGGTCCAGGAGATTAATTAACGTGAAGGATGGAGACATCAACAAGTGAAGTTAAAAAGACGATAAAAGCAGGGCATGACAATGAGAAAGAAAAGCAAGGCAGGTCAGACATTTGGAGGACTTTGTCAGGAATATTTCAGATTATAAAAATAACACTGAATCCCAGAGATACCAGAATAACTTTAATTATGAATGTAATTATGCGCTGGAGTGTAATTTTTCTACTTACTACTTACAGATATGCGCATCTGTGTTAATACCACAGTAAGATAACTTGTTTTGCTGGTAAGGTAAGGTAAGGTAAAACTTTAATGTCCCCATGGGGGCAATTTGGGATACAGACAGTAGTCAGGCAGACAGTACAATACGTAACACACAGAATTCAGTATCACACACTGTCAGGGGTAAATCATGGATAATTAATGGTCACTGCTGGTTGAGATGAGTGATGACAGATCGAACAAAGGACGACCTGTAACGCTTAGTGCTACATTTAGTGAGGCAAAACCTCCGCCCTGATGGAAGCATCTGAAACTCAACATGGAGGGCATGTTGAGAGTCTGAGACAGTAGACTTTAAGTCATGGATAGATGTATCGTAGTGTCACGAATCGCAGTTGGAGTGACCCCAGTGCAGGATGGTCTTTAGTTACTTATTGCCACATCTTTCACAGCAGTGTGGGTGATGCACACCAGCTGTATTGTTAACATGTTTTTACTCCCGTTCTCTATCAGGCACGCCATTGAAGTGAACAAGCGGGACTACCGTGCCTGGTATGGCCTGGGTCAAACATATGAGATCCTCAAAATGCCTTTTTACTGCTTGTACTATTATCGAAAGGCTCACCAGCTCAGGTATGGGTTCGGACAAAATGCAGGTGTTACCAAGAATGATATACAATATGCAATGCTCATTTACTCATAATTTATTTTGACATACAATGATGTAATTTCGTAGGCCTAATGACTCACGCATGTTGGTCGCACTGGGTGAAAGCTATGAAAAACTGTCACAGCAAGTGGAGGCCAAGAAGGTACATACATTTATATCTTCCAGCGATTCCTGGTTTGTCAATTCACAGAGCTTTGCGGCTGGTTTTTGACATATTCTATTTTTGTCTAGTGTTACTGGAGGGCATACTCTGTTGGAGATGTCGAGAAAATGGCTCTTCTCAAGTTGGCAAAGTAAGTGTCGACTGTATCCTGAGGAAATGCGACTGAAGAAAATCAATCAAACAGAAATTGCGGTCTCAAAAAAAGTAGCTCACATCACATTTTATTTAACATTCAAGCACAAAATGAAGATGTGATCTGTAGCTTTTTTTCTTCTGCTGTCATTATGTCATGTAAATTGTATCACCCAGAAATAGGAGCCAAATGTGCATTCTGCTTATTCTTTTGGCAGGCTCCACGAACAGCTGAATGAGTCTGATGATGCTGCCCAGTGTTACATGCTTTACATCAAAGACATTTTCTCTTGTGGGGTAAGCATTATAAAGGATCCAAATACATATGCTACTTTTTGACACTCCTGCCAGCAAACTTGTGTGTGGTTTTGATCTGGGCTGTATTCAGGGTTTTGACCAGGCTCCTCAGTTACACTTAAGGGAAATGTAAATACAACAGCAAGTAGTTATACTTTATGGCAGGAGTTTGTGTTTGGCTCCTCGCTGTGTCAACATGACAATTCCCTGGTGCACAAAGCAATGGTTTTGTTTAGCGTAGGAAAAACTTGATTGGCCTGCAAAGAGCTCTGACCTCAACTCTATCTGAGACCTCTGGGATGAACTGAGAAGAACTGTAGGCTGTTTGAGTAGCATATTAATGCTTGTGGTTTTGAAATGTTCAACAATCAAAAAGGATTTAAAGTTCTTTTGTCCGCATGCTTTATGCCCTTTATTGCATGTGCTTGGAAAGAAAGAAATCCATTTCTCCTCAAATCTTGTCATCACAGGAGCAACTGGAGCACGCTGAGGTGAGCACAGCCCTGCGGTACCTGGGTCAGTACTATTTCAAGAACAAGCTCTACGATGAGGCGTCCCTCTGCGCACAACGCTGTTGCGACTACAATGACGTAAGTGTGCCTGCATGATGAGAGCACTGTGTTCTACTCACTGCTGTGGAGAGGAAGCACAGTGCTTAAAAAATGAAGGGAACACTTATATCATACTTGAGATCTTGAGGAACGAATTATTCAAATAATAATAATCTTTGCTGACGTACGTTGTGTAATTTGAGAGCAAAATGACATAACGATCAATGAAAACCAAAATTATCAACCCATTAAGCCCTGGATTGAAATCACAGGCTGATCAGACTTGCATGAATTTTATTACAGCAACTCATAATGTCACTCAGTAGTGTGTACGGCCCCAGTGTGCCTGTATACACTCCCGACAACGTCTAGGCACGCTCCTGATGAGTTGGCAGATGGTGTCCTGAGGGATCTCCTTCCAGACCTGGAACAGGGTATCAGTGAGCTCCTGGACAGTCTGTGGCGGGACTTGGCATTGTCGGACGCACTGATACATAGCGTACCATAGCTCAGTGGTTCCCAACCAGAGGTGTGCAACCCCCTTGGGGGGAGGCTCTTGATTTTGAGGGGTGTAGTAATTTTAAAGTGTTATGTGTCAAAACTGAATTCTGAAATATGCTAAAATCATCATAGTATAGTATGACATCCGAAATATAAAAATGTCATACCACAGTATGACATCAGAAATATGATAAAATCATCATAGTGTAGTATGACATCCGAAATATGATAAAAATGTCATAGTATAGTATGACTTCCGAAATATGATAAAATCATCATAGTATAGTATGCCTTCTGAAATATGATAAAATCGTCATAGTATAGTTTGGCATCAGAAATATGATTAAAATGTCATAGTAGACTATGACACCCGAAATATGATAAAATCGTCATAGTATAGTATGACTTCCGAAATTTGATAAAATCGTCATAGTATAGTATGGCATCGAAAAACTCATAAAAACGTCATAGTATAGTATGTCATCCAAAATGTCATAAAAAC
>JAPZEB010000006.1:14036359-14050466 GCA_029783705.1 Chaetodon striatus
GACTCGCTGTAGCGGCATGCACGTCACCGTAGCAGAAAACAACACAAAGTCCATTGAGTTCTACAAGCGACGAGGAGCGGCTGATCTCTCCTCTGAGGAGGGCTGGCGTCTTTTTGAGATTGAAAAGGAGGATCTGTTGAAAATGACTGCCAAATAAGAGTTTACTGTTTATTGACTGTTAGTAATTGCAGTAATCGTGATTTGTGTGGTCAGTGATTTGACAAAGTCTAAATAAAATTATTGAGAAATCAACTGTTATCGTTAATCTGAAATTTAGAAAGACCTCTGCTGATGAGAGTATGAACACAGAGGTCTGGAAATAACTACCCTGAATCATTTTGAAACACGTCTGTTTTACGTTTCTATCTTTGTTGGAGTAATTATTTTGCAGAGGGAGTGTTTTTGTGTACCATTTATATTTTGTACTGCCTTACAATAAATCCATATTTTGAACTATCTGCTGGATTAAAGGATATTCAGTAAATCTTTGGTTACAAAAAACCATGTTTCAAGACAATGGTAATTCTTCATGTGCATATTGCAATCAGTGATGGAAGTTTTGAGATCCTTAAATTAAGTAAAACTTGACACATCACAACAAATAGTATCATTAAAGGTGAAAATCCTGTTCTGAAAATAAATTATGTATCAGTAAAAGTAAATAAATATTATCAGCAAAATGTGTTTCAAGAGTCCTTAGGGACCAATAAAGTAATCTTGGACATAAAGATTGCCACATAAAAATACAGTATCACAAGTGTAAGCACTCAGTTTGCAGTAAACTGGTCTGTCAGTGTTATTATATGATAATCTTGGTTATATTACTATTAACTGGAACTCATTTTAACAGTTGTAATGTTATGTAAATGTATTGATTTGGAAATTTGCTGTGAGATAATGTACTTAAGTAAAGTACATTAAATTTGTATCTAAATACAGTACTTGAGTGAATTTATTCTGTTACTGCTTAAACTATCCTTCAAATAAAGTCTATTTGGGTAAATAAGGGATCTTTACTTATGTTCTGCCTTTGCCTGCATCAGAAATATCTTCATATATCTCCTTATTTTTATGTTTGCTTTCTTTCCCCAGTACTTAACCTGCCATTTTTTTTGGCCTTTTATAAAGAATTTAAATGCTGTTTCTTTTTATCTGACCACGAAAATTGAGGAAATGTTGGGTTTGTACACTCAGGATGAAAGTGATACTGTGTCAGAGTGTTTGATTGGAAACTAGTCAGCGGTTTGTTTAAATATTGGATGCTCTCAGTCTGGAGGTCATAGTCTAACCACTTTTATTGTGCACTTCACCGCTGCATGCAAGTCTGCTCTTTGGAGGATTGAAGCAGTCTTCAGCCCATTACGAGCTGCATCGACCTCGGGGCATAAACTAATTAAAATTAACACTACATTGCACGTTTTGACATAACCCGTTTGAACGGCGGTCCTCAGATTATGGCCTGTTTGGTGCCTGCCGGTGTGATTTCCACCACAACCCTTCCGCATTTTCCTGCTGCTCTCGGGCTGTGACGTGTCGTGCTGACGGCGGCCTCGGAGCTGGAGGAGCGGGGGGCTGTAGCATGACAAGATCTGGCTCCAGACGTCCTGCTTTGCTTTCAGCGGAGCTCCAGAAACAACCCCTAACCCCTCCTTCTCTGCTCCTCTCCGGCCCGCCCAAATAACACAAAATTCCCGACTGAATCCTGCCCGAGTCTGGGGGAACCAGGCGGCCTGGGAAGCCGAGGTGCGGACGGAGGCCATCCCTGCAGCATAAATCTGGTACGCGGGTCATTTTTCCTCCCGGGGCGCCCGTTTGCAGGGCCGTGTTTGCATCTGTGCGTATCCTTATCTCTTTGTTTTTGCATGCATGTGGTTTTTTAATTTATTTCTTTATTGTCACCGAGAGGCCGCAAAGGGTTGGGCCTTTTCTTCTCAGGCCCGGGCCTCTGTAGAGGCCGTAATTGGTAATTCAGGCCTATCCGGTTAGCTAGCAAAGAAGAGGGGTTTTGTAGTCGCCTGTAGTCGTTGGCTAACTTTATTGTGTATTAATAAAACAGCTAGTGTGCCGTGTAGTCTTCGACAGAAGCGCAGTAAACATTTTCAAATCGCCGACGCGTATTTTTAATTAGTAAGAAAATTAGCATCCGTCCAGACACCAAGCTAACAAAATGGCGGACGCTAGTGTGATGAATATCGGTTGTAGAAAACGAGTGTGTGTGTGTTTAGCCCTCCTCCCGCTAGCTGGCTACTACAGAGCCTCATCAGTGTAAACCTAACGTAACCTTCCTTCTTTATTTTGCAGTTTCATCTAACTGCATGCATGCTAGGGCAGTGATCTGCTATTAAATATGTGTTTTGGACGTGACAGTCGGGGCTTTGCGTGTGTAATCAGTGCTAACGCTGCTCCAGTGGTCAGTTGAAGACATTACCGTTAATCACCTCATCGGGGTTTAAGTTGCAGTGTTTAGTCTGGCATGAATGAGTAGCTAACTTAGTCGGATCAGCCTGGTAGGGTTTACTGTGTTGGCGGCATCTTTCAGCACACTGATGCACTGTGTTGTGCGCCATATCTCCACACACCGTTGTCATCATTTTCCACCTGGAGGTGGGGGATGGTACATTCAGTGGAAATTAAATGGCACCCCGGCTGCATCGTCCACACCACTGTTTACATCTCTGCATCCCCCTGTGTGTGAGTGTGTGTGTGTGACAGAGATATTTTGACGCACATGAGCTCACCTTAATCTCCATGATGCAGATAACGTTAGTGCCAATCGCAGCTGATGCATACATGTGTAGTTTTGGTGGCTGAGGTAGTGATGCAGTCATGGCAATTATGCCACTGGTCATTTCAGTTGCTGTCCTTTGCCGCAGACACAAGCTAACACTACAAATATACATCCTCGTGATTGTAATTCAATCGATTATTGAAGGTTTACCCCCTAAAAATGCCCTCACAATGTCTGTTGGGCCAGACATCTCACTAGTGCATTTTAATATCACTTTGTCTTGTGTGTGTAAATATCATAGACTGTATGAAAAGGTAAATATTTGTGAATAAAATTTCAAAACAAATGAAGTTTTCCACAGAGGATCTTGTGCACTGCTACAGCACCATACAACAAGTAAAGGTTTTATATAAAACTGAGCAGTAATTGGCTCAAGAATAATACAATATTTCTTATATACAGGGTTCCCACAGTCATGTAAAACCTGAAAAAGTCATCGAGTTTCACAACCTCTTTTACCAGGCTTGTGAAAGACGTGGAATAATTAAAATCCTTTAAAGTTTTGAGCAAGTCATGTAATATTATTGTGTGTGATGAAATTAATTCTTACAGTAATCTTCTGTTGATAACCTTCCACATAATGTGACAGCGGCAAATTTATTTTGTGACATAATGTAGCTCTTATGTGTCGATGCGTGACAACATTTTGTTATCCATCACATACATATCTTAATTTTCTCCCAACATTACATCTCTCGCTCCGTGTGTGCCAGCCAGCTGAAATTATGTTTAGTTAGAGTTTGAATCTGATATGTTTTGACTAGGAAAAAAATAATTTTGTGACAGATGGGGGGGTCAAGAATTTCAAAGTTACCATACCTATGCTATGCCCCACTGCTACTTTTAAATTATATTTTATTGACTGGAAATTTGGATATGGATATTGTATTGAAGGTTCTTGAAAAGTCATGGAAACATTTTGAAATTTTGTCCATGAAAACGTGTGGGAACCCTGTGTATGATACATATGTCTTATTACGACAGGGTATTAGTTGAAATGATCGTAGTGCTGAATCACTGAGTAAGTACTGTGATTTACAAAGTAGAAATAAACCCTACAGTGGTAGTGTTCAAGAGACATTGTTGGACAGATTTTGGTCACTACCAAATAATCTAGAGGTTTGAAACTGAGCCTTATTTCTAGTAGAAAATGTCACATGTACATATTGTTATCAAGCCCACTGAAACCAATACAGATAGCGGTCACTGCAAAAATGACTCCACGTTTTTAAGAAAGGATATGTATTGGCTGTTAGGGCAATGCTAAGGCTGAGGTAGTTGTGCAACACCAGGTCAGTAGTCTGTCATGTGAATCACATTAAAATGTCAAATTAATACAAACACACACACACCACGTTTTTCTTCCGCAAGTGAAAGATGACAAGCTCATCATGGCTCGGTGGAAAATAAATGACTTGATTCCGTTTACAACAACGTACAACGTTAGACTCGTGTTCGATGGACCGAATATCCTGGTTTCCTGTTTTAAAATTCAAATTGTTTAAAATCACAGTAACGGCCATGAGCACACATGGTTTTTGCAGTTTGAGATTTACAGTTCTAGCATGCCACAGCACGAGAAAAAACTTTCAAGACAGGATGGTTGTCAGTACATGTCATTTTATATTATGCAGTTAGGGTTACCTCAGCATCACATTGAGAAGAACTACAGTAAATGCATAGAATAATCAAGAATGTTGTGATGGCCTGATTTAAGTTACTCTGTCTAGTAACAGCATGACAATGAATAACTGATCAATCTGTCGTTGAGATGAATGTGGTTTGCATGGTGCTTCTGTTTTACCTTTTGTTTCCACCAGTTTTGGTCACCAAAGTACTAAAGTTTGTATCATTTGCTTTCAGCTGTCCAGTAACAAATGCAGTGCGAGGACAATGGATGAGGATGTCACCAGGCTTGCAATACATTCTGAAGAGCCTAAAATAATACTACACGGATCGGGTAATTAGCCATGCTTATATAAATGTGTTTTTTTTATATATATACATAAAGTGTGTTTTTGGGTATGTGTGAGTGCTGATAAATGTGATAGCGCTGTAAGAAGTAAGACTCTTTGACCTATCAAATGATGTGAAATATTTGAATGGCTTAAAGGAGCTCTGAACAATATTCAGAGCGAGTCTTAAGGCCCAGACACACTAAATCAACTTAAAAAAAAAAACTAGTGTCACTGAAAGCTGACTGCTATGTCACCTCATGACACTCATGTCTTGGCTAAAAGGGTGCACATGAACACACCACAAAGACTACAGCAGAGGACAAACCAGCACGCATGTTCTGCACCTGCATGAGAGGAAATAACTCTCCACACCAGCAGACAGTGGTAGTCTGTATTTGTCATTCAAAAAGAGAAACCATAAGACCATCATGATGCTAGTTAGCCAATTAGCACATTACCAACACTATCCAGTATTGAAAGAATGGAGTATATTGACCGTCAATCAGAGTGATTTCATTCACAGACAGAAATAAGCAACAACATTTAACGTGTCATTTAAAAGATCCACACACAGTGATCTGATTAACTGGTTAATTCTGCTTCTTCCAGATGAGGGTGGTGCCGGTGGGCAGGAGTTTGTTGTGGAGCTTCAAGAGACTGTGTTGGTGTCGGAAGGCGAGGGAGAAGGCATGGCAGTTCACAGGTTTGCCCCAGATGAGCTAGTCATCCAGGATGCTGTGGAGGATGTGGTGTCTGAGTACGTGCACTGCGACGAAGATGAAGATGTGGCAGTAGAAACTTGCGTGATGGCTCTTGAGGGCGAGGAGGAGGGTGTTGCCATGGGAGACATCCCTGAAGATGGGCTGGACCCAGAGCAGCAGGAGGACGACCAAGATGGCTGTGGAGATTATCTAATGATATCATGTAAGTTTTCATCTCTGCTGTGCTGGGATAGGATTTAAATGTTTTCTTCCTCCTCTGGAGGGGGGGCATACTTAGACCCCACTCAGATTTTGTCGCTCCACGCATCTTGGGATGGCTGTCTGATCTCAGAAGAACTTAAAGGTGGTTTGAGAGGCACTCTTAGTAGATGTTGAAATGAGTAAATGCGTCTCTGTCTCCAAAACAGAGATGTTATCTTTAGTCCTTCCCTGATGTAACTGTGGTCAATTCTCATAAAGGTGCTGTTTCATATTTATCTTATATATCTAATAAGAGCAGCAGAAATTAATTAACATCAGTGTAATGTAATTATGCCAAATTTAGCCGTCTACAGATCCTGTGCTTGTTGATGTTACATATCCAATCACATCCCTGGGAAGCAAAGGAGTGCTTCTGATATTTTTGGTTTAAATAAGACAAACATGTGACACTTTGTCTAAAAAATATTTTCTCTTGTTACTGCTGACACTTTTGTGCAGCAGCAGAGTTTGTGAACTGTCTTTGACAGTAACAAACAAACAATTTTTCAAACATATCTGGTACACAGCCACGAAATTAGCACAAGCAGGCAGTTTTCTTTCACTCTGCAGTAACTGCAGCAATTACGCAGCGCTGACTGCCCCACTGTACATTTTCCTTGTCTAACAACCCAAAGTGATACTTGATTCACAGTCTGAAGATGGGTATGAAACAGACTGTTATTACCTTTTAGTGTTGGGATTTAATCAGATTTTAGAGTGTTAGTGGACATGCAGAGAGATGAGATGAGAGAACAAGACTTCAAACTCAGTTTCGGTAGAATCAATAACCCAGAAGTACTTCTAAACCAGCTATTCTGGAGAATATTAATGGTACTAGATCTCAGAATTGACTGGATAAGAGTTATTGAGTATTCAGACAAGCTTGTGTAAAAGTAGAGCACTAATTTTGATTGGGAAGCTTTATAGATTTTATAAATATGCTGAAATGGTGAAACTATATCTAGGGATGCACATTGTATATTGCGCTATAAATTATCAGCTTATAATGGGACATTTTTCTAATTATGCATCAGTCCGATAATCAAAATGATAGCTGATAAATGGCATTGGTAATATGAAGCCAGATTGCTTTCATTGACTTAACAAGGGCAGCATTTACACATGCGACAGTGGGTGGTTGTACATGTACTTAAAAACTTGATCTGTGAGCTGCCAATAATCACAGAGAAGAGGAACAACAACAACTGCAGCACGCTGTCTAGAGGGCATAACATGTCGCAATATGGATGTCCTTCACTATTCCAGAGGCAGACAATAGGATTGCACCAAGGGTTAGGTATCCGACCACCCGACACAGGTTAAATGGAGCGCTGGAGGACCATCTCCAGAGTGTTAGCACTAGCTAATAAGCAGCAGTGGTTTACGTACAACACCAACCTTTTGAAAGGCCCGACTCTGTTGTCAAACTTATTAACAACCGTGTGATGCTATAGTTAGCAATTACATGTTTTGTTACCTATCTGGCTGCCTGTGTGTGTGTGTGTGTGTGTGTGAGACACAGCTGCTTGTTTGTCCATGTTGAGGGTTAATGTGTGAGGTGAATCAAAAGCTCATGGCTGTTCTACTTGAAAGTTGAAGGCTAGTCTATTGTGGGACGGTGAGACGGCGCCTGGATGTGTTTATAGAAAAGCACTGTATATAAACATTACATATACCATGTTACATATAAACAGTCTACAAACCCGATGTAACGTGGACCTGCCGACGTGCATTCAACCCGATCATATAAGTCAGCTGTCACTGTTTGTCTCTGTCAGTAGAGACTCCAGTCTGCAGTATAGTTTATACTCTTCACTTATACGCCAGAGAATTACACAGTAACACTGGGATTTATAATTTCCCTTCCTCTTTTTGTTAACTATAAATTCACTCGTGATTAAAAGTCCTTTTACTTTCACATCCTTGTATTTATTATGTTTATCTGTAGTGTAGGGTTATATGGGGCAGGGTGCGTTGAGGGTAGACCATCTGACAATACCCCAGACAATCTCTGTCTTTTTCACTGCCTGATGTCGGCAGGTACGGAAGAGTCAGAACTGTTCTTTGTTTCTGTTGTGTTAGCAATACTGATATGATTTTCTCACTACATCTTAGACTTTCTAACCCTGTAGGTGTATATAAACTACAGGTTATACACTTCTTTTTAGAATACAAAAATGTGAAATTATTGGCTATGAGAAGCAGATATTTGTCGTCTATCGGTATGGGTTATAAATATCCGTATCACTGCATCCCTAACTTTATCCAAGCTTCATTTTCACCATACATAAATAGTGACAGTATTAAGCATTTGTGTTGTCAGATTTTACTCTGTCACCAGCTAATGGCTGACTGATTCCCGCTCTTACATGTCCTAAATGAAATGTGATGTGTGTCCCCCTCACCAGTGGATGAAGCTGGCAAAATGGTGTCCGAGGATGGGACAGAGGTGACAGTGGAGGGAGCTGTGGAGGACCAGGAAGTGGAGAAGGACGAGGACGGGCAGGAAGTGATCAAGGTGTACATCTTCAAGGCTGATTCTGGGGAAGACGACATGGGTGAGTAGCAGTTAAGCTTAAAGCTGTTGGAAATATTAAGTGTATTATCATAGCCTGAGTACTTGTTATTGCCAGAGCATACTATATTAGATGTGGAGTTTTGTCGCTGAAAAGGCTTTCAAACTGGCTTAGAACATTCTTCCAAAAAAAGGCCAAACACAAACAAAATACACAAAAGAATAAGTTCTGTTACATCAGTGACACAAATAATTAGAATATTTCTCTGTTTTGCAAAAACTTTCCTGTTAATTGTCTTGTTGTCTAGAAGAACTTGCTCTTTGTGGAGATAATTCGCCAAATGTAATATATTTTTTCAGCTCTTGACCTGAAAACAGGGAATATACAGATCTTGAAATGATTTAAAAAGCATTGATTTAAGGTTCCCAAAAAAGGGGGAGCCAGTATGATTGTGAAGCAAATATTAAGTTACATTCTGTGTGCTATTAAAAAGGTCTTTAAAAGTCTTAAACACAATTGGTGAAACCCTGTAAAAAGTTTGAGGGCTCAGTCTTCTGCAGATTGACAAATGATATGTAGCAGATTTGCCAAAAAGTGGAGGATTTAATGGGTGTTCACATTCTGCAGGAGAATCGGTTGACATCAGCGATGGAGACACGGAGAGTGTGGCGTTAACAGAGTCTTCGGGCCAAACGCTCAGAGAGAAGATGGTGTACATGTCTGTGGGGGATTCTCATCACAATCAAGGAAACCATGGTGAGTCATTGAGATCTGTGGAACGGGGATGACTATCATGAAAGTAAACATCATTAGTTTTTTGGTTTTGTACATGTTGGGCTCATCTACAGGTGGGTCCAAGGTGACTGATGAGGTTTATATGGAGGTGGTGGTAGGAGGCGAAGAGCCAGTAACTCACGACCGCTCGTATGACAGCGTGTCTCTAAGCAAGGACTTCATGCCTGTGGCCTGGGCAGCTGCTTATGGTCAGCACCCTTGTCTATTAAATTGCTTTTAAAACAACACTGGAAGCCTGTGCATCAACCACGTCTCTCAGTGTGTTGGCTTAAACTTTACAGACGCGGGTTTTGTTAACTGCCGCGTTAAAGGCCTTGTGTCGGTCTCACAGGTGCAGAGGATAGCGAGAGTTGTGAGAACCGAAACGGTGCAGCCAGCGCACTGCTGCACATCGATGAATCTGACGGGGTGGATGAAATCAACAGACAGCGCAACAAGAGCAAGAGACGGTCGGAGCCTCGCCAGGTACAGACAGGTAAGAGCAATCTAAATGTGCTTTCTCTTATCAAACCATAAAGAAGCCCTATAGATCATAAGAGCTCAGCAGTAGCATAAAGGATTTATTTAGTTTCAGCTGCATTATTTTCATTACCAATACGTTGCTAATATTTTTATTTAATTGATCAATAAAGAATGCACAATACATGTGATCAGAGTCCGTGGTGATTTTAAATTATTCTCTGCAACCCCCTTTATGATTTGCAGCAGCCGTTTACTGCAGCTATAGTTTACGTCCTTTGTACAGGGTTATCAGCAGTTTGTTCTGCATTCCTCTCTTAATAAATACCTTATCTTTGGAACACGTGAACAAGTAGTTTATAATTTACCTATATACCAGCTATATGCTGTGTTTACTACTTGAGAAACACCCATTTGCTCTGCCTATAATACTGACGACCTCAAGATATGGTGCGCTGCTGCAGTCTGCTAAATCTTCCTAGGTATTGATTTTTCCCGGTTTCGGTTTTCAGTTTTATTCTATTCCCTGATTCCAGATGTTCTCAACCTTTTAAGAACCCCTTCACTCAAAAATGTTCTTCTGTGTATGTCCCCTTAATTGTCCAACCATGACTGTACTGACTTGTATCTGTGCATAGTTTGTCACTAGAGAGGTGTTCTCACATTCCTTTACTGAAAGGGGCAGTGTGCACTTCCCTAAAATCTGACATTCAAATGTTACTTGAGCAAGCTAGATTAGGTACGTCACTAATATGAAAGCCCATTGCTGTCAAATATGAGAAACACATATCAACTGGGGAACAAACTTCAACACAACACCGGCAGAGAAACCTGAAAACACCAGGGTAGAGCGACCTGTCATTACTGAGAGCAGAGTTTGCTTTGACAGCAAACACTGTACTGTGCAGGTTTTGGATGTAAACCAGACCGTGGAGCTTCCTTTAATTATTTACTAAAAACCCCATCATAGCAGATGTCATTGTATGTTTCAAAACCATTAACGCTGTGTCAGCCACTGCCAGTTACAAGCTACCAAGCTACGTAAACAAATAAAAGATGCTAGCTACACTTAGCATTCTTTTATGTCTGTTAGATGCAGTTTTTGGTGCACAACACACTCCTCATCTGAGTCTAGGTCCCATTGAGGCTGAAATATGAATGGCTAAATCTCTCCATGGTTTCCTAGTGCTAATGTTAGCCATCTTGAGACGCACTGCTCTTTCACCGGTCAACCCAGGGCTAGTCTTGCATAGCCAGACCTCTCCACACTTCGTTTTAGAGCTGTGGCAGTGCTGGAGAAAACAGAAAGCAAAATCTGCTGCAAGCAGCAGTGGGGGCGGGATGTGATGCCAGATCCAAAATTTCTTAATGAAGGAGAAAGAAAAGATATGCTTTTGATCCATTTTCAATTTCTTTTACATCTTATGTGGGATGTGATGGTAAATCATGTCAAACAAAATATTAATCATAGCAAAATATGTCAACATACACAAAATGTGTCTGATGGCGGGCTTTAATATCTGCAGTACAATCTTTTAATAACCACAAAGACTGATTATGTAAACACTGATAATGTGTGGCTGCTTATTTTATTTTTTTCCATCCATTAAAATCCCCAGACATGTAATTGATATCAGTTTTTTTTATTGGTAAAGAATATATGATTCCTTTGATGACCTTTTTAAAAACACGTTTATTTTGTTGTTATTTCAAAGGGATTTAAACGCCTGACGAACAAGGTTATGGTCGTGTTGTCATTTCCGTCTCCCTCTTGTCATTTTCTCTCCAGCCATCATCATCGGTCCGTATGGTCAGCCTCTGACAGTTTACCCCTGCATGCTTTGTGGTAAAAAGTTCAAGTCACGAGGCTTCCTGAAACGCCACACCAAGAATCATCACCAGGACGTTCTGACGAGGAAAAAGTACCAATGTACAGACTGTGACTTCACCACCAACAAGAAAGCCAGCCTCCACAACCACATGGAGGTGCACGCTCTGAGCAGCAAGGCCCCGTTCGAGTGTGAAATGTGTGGCAAGGAGTTCCACCAGCAGGCGGCGCTGTTCTCTCACAGACTGCAGCACCACCATAGAGAGCCCAAGAGCCAGCCGCCTCCGACACCCACCAAGATGCATAAATGCAAGTTCTGTGACTATGAAACTGCTGAGCAAGGACTGCTCAATCGGCACTTGTTGGCAGTTCACAGTAAAAGCTTCCCCCACATCTGTGTGGAATGTGGAAAAGGCTTTCGGCACCCTTCGGAATTGAAGAAACACATGCGCACACACACGGGCGAGAAGCCTTACTCCTGCCTGTACTGCGACTACAAGTCGGCTGATTCCTCTAATCTCAAGACACACATCAAGACTAAGCATAGCAAAGAGATGCCGTACAAATGTGAGCGCTGTTTCCAGACCTTTGCAGAGGAGGAGGAGTTAATGCAGCACGGACTAACACACGAGGAGAATAAGACCCACCATTGTGCCCACTGTGATCACAAAAGTTCCAACTCCAGTGACCTGAAACGCCATATCATATCTGTTCACACCAAGGACTATCCACACAAATGTGCCATCTGTGGTAAAGGCTTCCACCGGCCGTCTGAACTGAAGAAGCACTCAGTATCCCACCGCACCAAGAAACTCCACCAGTGCCGGCACTGCAACTTCAAAATTGCAGACCCTTTTGTTCTCAGTCGCCATATCTTGTCTGTCCACACGAAGGAGCAACAGGCCTCGCCTGAAAAGAGTGAGTCTAAGAGGACAGAGACGCACACCCCTGTTGTGACACCTAAAAAGTCTGCACCTAGCGGGTCCAGCACCTCAGGCCCGCCTGGCAGAGTCAGTGCAGCCAGCTTAGCCAGCAGTGTGACTGTAGTTATTGGCAAAGGACAAAAAGAAAGGAGAATTTACCAGTGCCAGTACTGTGACTACAGCACCGGGGATGCTTCGGGTTTCAAGCGACACGTGATTTCCATTCACACGAAAGACTATCCGCACCGCTGCGAGATCTGTTCGAAAGGCTTCCGACGACCCTCGGAGAAGAACCAGCATATCATGCGTCACCACAAGGACGTGGTGCAGGCAGAGTGACTCTGACCGAGCCAAATAACTGTGCCACATCAAAGAACAATGTCGAAGCAACCATCACACCCCAATCTCTGCACCCTCAGCACGACACCAGTCACATTGAAATAATGTGGTGTGTGTGTTCGCGCTGCACTTAGTCCTTTCTGTTGTTTTGCTCTTTTTTGAATCCTCGGCCTAATGTTTGTTCGGAAATGTATACACATGTACATAACATTAACGCTCTGTCCGAGTTAGCAACAGAACCCCTCCGTAGACTTGCACTTTTAACTGCATGTCCCTTTGCTGGTGACAGTGTGCATGGCAGATTGTGCAGATGTCTCTTTGTAGATATACATTTTTAATTTTGCAGGCAGCAATCAGTTGTCAATCACAATGGTCCTAATTATTTTGTCTCAAAACTGAAGTGTAATTTGCAAAACGTTTGCGTCATTTTGTTAAAATGTACTAAACACAGCAGTATGGATTAGCAACCTGTTCCCAGTAGCACTTGCCATCTTGGTACAGATCATGATGAATGCAGTAATCGAGTCATATGTGGTATGTATTGCATGTATGTGTGTGTGTGTGAGTGTGAGAGAAAGAGTAAGAGTGTGTGTGTGTAAGTGAGAGGGAGAGCGAATGACAAACAAAGCATCTGTTGTGCTTCCTGGTGCTCCGACCCCACCACTCTGTAACATAGTGCTTTTCGTTGTGTTGTTACAAACACAAGGCTGGCTGTGTACAGCACTCGGAGAAAAGAAACAATCATTCTTAGCTTTGTACACAGGGGTCTACCATCATCGACTTAACCCAAAATACACAGTGAAATAGTGGATGTACCATGGTAGTGAATAAAAGTTCACATCTGCACCTATATCACGATGCGATCATTTACCCCGTCTCTTGATTATCATATACCTGATATGATATTTCAGTTTCAAGTCAGTAAGTGTACTGTACGTTGTTAGAAGTGCCCAACGCAGCAGAGATGAACTGACTGAAAGAGTTTAATCCATAAATGCTACCTGGAGAGTGAAACCCCATGTATTCAAAAAAAGCTGATTTTCGTGATGAGGAAAATGTTTTCAGGACGAGTTGTTTGAGCAGATGGTTTCTTTTTCTATGAACAAACTAGTTTTTCACATGAATTGACACAATACCTGATAAATCAAAGAAAAGGCATAACCTACAAGTGTCAGTATGATACCGAACTGAGGCTGGGTTAAAAAAATACTTCACATCAGTGTCCCAGTATAACGGTCTGGCCTGAATAGGAATCATACAGTGTAACTGGTGCTGCTGTTAGGAACTATGGACTGAACTCTTTGTTTTCGCCCTCACAGATGTACTTTTGCCAGTAGAAAGGGAAAATGTATATCTTTTTAGATGCAACTTCAGAAGACAGGTGCTGGTGGTGTACTTGTACTATGGCTTTTTACATTTTTGTTATCACCTGTGATTATTTCTGTTTTTATATTTATTTCATTTACAAGTTGTTGTATAGTTACGTGTAACTAGACTTCTATGGGACGTAAATTATTGTTTTGTATACAAATCTGTACA
>JAPZEB010000006.1:14084943-14096170 GCA_029783705.1 Chaetodon striatus
TCAGTAGCCCATTGTTCTATCATACTGTTTTTTTTGGAGGAACATCAGTAAAAATCAAGTGCCTGTTCAGATTTATTTAATTTGCTCATTTGTTTTCTTATTTCACTGTATTGTTAACTGGATCTTACACTTATGTGTTTTATTTATTACATATTTCTCCCCCTGTGACCCTGAAATGTATATGCTGCCATGCACCAATTCATTCCAGTTTTCTGTCTCTAATAAATAGAGACAATAGTCACAATAGAGAAAAAAAACAACACAATACCAAGCGTTAATAAAGAACATCTAGCTGTGCTCTGACACCTTTGAAAGCTGTCGTGTCCAGTATTTCTCTCTAGAAATTATTTACAAATGAAGGACAAATACTCTTTAGTGCTATTGTTCTTGCATAACCACAGTCTACAAAGTAACATAAAATACCTTTCTTTTACTAACTTTAAGTAACATTTAGCAGTTTGTGATTGCAGGACTCCGATGTGATCTCATACAGTACCTATCACATTTTGAAACTTGGGCAGCAGCACTGCACGTTACTTAAAATAATGCCAGGGCAGCTTTTGTGTTCTTGAAGCAAAGGGGTTGGCAGTGAGGTTTAGGCAACAAAACTACACTGAACAAAAATGTAAACACAACACTTTTGTTTTTGCTTCTGACATCCACAGGTTTACCTTAAAGATGTAAAAGATGACCAAGATGCCGATTAAACAGCATCATTACTACACTGGTGTGCTTTGGTATGGTCACAATACAAAGCCACTTGAAAATGTGCGATTTGATCACACAACACAATGTCACAGATGTCGCAACTTTTGAGGGAGCGTAAAACTGGCACACTGAATGCAGAAACGTCCACCAGAACTGTTGCCCGCAAACAGAATGTTTATTTCACTACAATAAGCCATCTCTGATGTTGATTCAATTAATTTGGCAGTACATCCAATCAGACCCACAAACACAGACCACATGTAGCCACACAACCCTCAAGATCGTCTCAGACCAGTTAATGAACACCTGATGCAATACCTGGTTTGAACACGTGAAGAATTTCTGCACACATCATCAGAAACTGTCTCAGGAGATCTTATCTGCATGCTCGTCATCCTCACCAGGGTCTGAACCTGACAGCAGTTTGTTTGTCATTGTAACCAACCTGTGCAGTTGTGGGGCCGGTTGGATGTACTGCCAATTTCATGGAAACCACAATCTAGATAGCAACATTCCTGCAGTCTGCATGCCAACACACTCCCACATAACTTGGGACGTTCGTGGCATTTTGTTGTGTGATCACGCTGTACATTTTAGAGCGGCATTTTATTGTGACTGACCCAAGCCACACCTGTGAAATAAAGATGCTGTTTGATCAGCATCCTGATTTGCCACACCTCTCAGGTGGATGGATTAAATTTGAGATAAATAAATCTATTAAGTGCTTAAAAAAAGTCTTAGATCTTTAACTTGGATCTGTCAAACATGGGAACAAAAACAAAAGTGTTGCATTCAGTGTACTTGCTTATGGTTTGAAAGAGATCACTGATGTGATGGAGACTGCTGGAGAAACATGGCGGTCCAACATGGCGGACTCCGCAGATGAGGACTTCTACCCTACGTAAATATTAATGGCCGATTCTAATCCAACAAAAACACTATGATTCTTATTTTCAGTTGATTGTACACTAAAGAAAACACACCTATTATATTCATAAGTGCTATATCGTAGGCAACTGGACTTGCTTGTGTTTCTTGCTTGCCCACAATATACTGTAGCATTTATGATTACCATAACCTGGATGACTGAGAACCTTCACCGACACCTATTATATTCCATCTCTGTAGATATATCCACCTAAATCCTACACACTAGAACTTTAAGCTAAGCTTTTAGACATTTATTTACAACCTGAATGGTACATTGTTAAATCACTGTGCAGTTTCAAATAAACCCAAACCTTGTTTGTTAATATATTCCAATATTCCAACGTTGGTTGTCAGCTATGACAAAAAGTGCATACTGAAACAAATACTCTAATGACACTGATGTTATTTCATATTTTTCTTACTGTCAACAAATCTCATTTTTTAAAATGAAGAACAATAAAACAATAAAATGCATTAGTGGCTGTTCCGGAAAAGAAAACAAAGCAAGACAAAAAAAATAACCCTGCCTTTACAGTAAACAAACACACATGCACAAAAAAAAAGAAATAAAGAAAAAGAAACAGGAGGCTGTACTGGTGGGGCCATGTTAATTCAGTTACTGGGCTACTGGTGAGACAGTGAAATACAATCCAGGAAGTCTAGTTTGTGTCACAGTTTGTCGCTTATTCATCAGTCCACTTTAAGCCTAAAGCCTTCATTAGTAAAAGAAATCATATAATGACAAACAAGATTGTGTGAAACTTCTCTGAGTGGTTCGACATTTGGAATCATATGCACAAATCTCCTTATCATAATATTTAGCCAGGTTTAAAGGAAATATGGCAAAATCTTTCTACAGCATTGCGGCATCCAAACAACAGAAGGTGACTAGAAATGAGAATTTGTGCACTATTTGCTAGACTCTCAAAATCTTAATGGTGATTGACAGCCATAAACACCTACATACATAAAGTGGAGTTCAAAGGGGTTCATTTGCATCCACAACAAGATGGTTTTTGACAATTTCCCAGCTGCTCACTGTGGGAAACTTTCTAGAGATAATGATCCTCCCTGACAGATTCGGTGCAATCAAACTTGTTTCTGCAGGTTCTTTTTATTGCGCATACTCCACCCTAACAAGGACATTTTCAAAGCTAGGAAGTGAGAAGGTGTGCAACTAGGAGAAAGCTTGTGCATCCAAGAGGAAGTTTAACAAGATGATAATACAGTGGGATTGCCGTGAGTTTGTGAAATTACTGAACGTTCTCTGAAAGAGGCAGTACTCTAAATTGTCTAGCTTTGTCACGAGTCTCCCAGATAAGCAACTATATTAGGGTAAAGGATTAAATTGCAAGTTCTGTCCAATTTTTAGACTTAGTTTTATGTTTGTGATTTTCCAGTGACCAGCCCTCAAAGATAGATGTAGCTGTCGACAGGAGTTGATATGTTTGAAGTTGTCCAAAGGAAGAGAGAAACTGAGGCAGGGAGAGATAGAAACAGAGACAGATTGACAGATGGAATGAGAGGCGCCAGTGATTCATAGCATGTCAAAGAGCCTTGTGATGGTGAGAGAGGAAAAAAGAGAACCTCGATCTCACCCCAAGAACAGTGGCATTGTTGTTCTCTTGTTCATTATTCCAACCACATGTGGTCTGCATGTTGATGCAGTATTAATGTTTGAACTTGTGCACCTTACATCTCAATTTGTACCAACAAAGGGTAGTGGCATGGAATTACACTGGATGGATTTGCTTGTCGAGCAAATAACTGTGGAAAAGAAGAAATATGTTTGCTGAGTGCATATTGAGGTTATTGTGGCATTGTATGGAATGCTCACCTTCAAGCATTCACGCACAGCAGTAATCAAAGGTAGAGTAGGTGAATGGTGAAAAAGCACCATCATCTTAATCTCAGCCTCAACAAACCAAAATGAAACTGAGGCTACGTTCACATTAGAGGGTTTAATGCTGAATTCTGTTTATCTCCCCAGATCCATCTTTCTGTCTAGACTGTTGACATTCATGTTTGAAGTGACCCATACTTTACATTAGTGTGTACGGATCTCTGCCTTGAAACCCCTCACATGTCGCCAATAATGACACACACGTGCATTGGAACCAGAACAAAAAACATCACCTTTGTGATACAAGCATTTGGGAAAGAACTGCATGATATAGCCGTGCAAGCTTCATCTCTTGAATGACTGCTTTAATATGACAACGTGATTAGCATAACAATATAAATGGACTAATGGAGCCATTAGTGTCTGACCAACATGAAGGAGATCACACTTGAGGGAATGGGAGGAGCAGAGTGGCGTATGTGGTGTTTGTTTGCAAAACAAAATTCATGTGTTTTAGGGTGATGAGAGGAGACTTGGTGGTGCAGTGGTTAGCATTTTCACCTCATAGTTAGAGGGTTCCTGTTTCAAACCCAGGGTTTGTGCGGAGTTCGCATGTTCTCCCTGTGTCAGCGTGGGTTTTCTCCAGGTACTCCGGTTTCTTCCCACAATCTCTAAATCTCTAAAATGCCTGTAGGTGTGAATGTGAGTGTGAATGGTTGTCTTGTTCTGTGTGTTAGCTCTGCGATAGTCTGTTGACCTGTCCAAGGTGTACCCCGCCTCTCACCCAGTGTCAGCTGGGATAGGCTCCAGCCCCACCCCGACCCTCAAGAGGATAAGCGGTTACAGAAAATGATTGAGTTTTCCTAAAATTAGATTTAAACAGATCACCATATATCACCTTGCTTACTGTATCGTAATATATTGAATCGTAACCCCTGTATCATGATACATATTGTATCACCATATTCTTCTAAATACACAGCTTTACTGTCATGGTCAAATCATCTGAGTGCCAACAGGAAAAATCTTATCTTTAACATCCCCTAAAATAACATCCAGCAATTAACTTGTTTCATGCCAAGTTGTGGGGATTTCGCCCCAAAGTTGGAACAGGTCATAGTCTCACATTAAAGAAGCATCTAACATGGTTTGATGCAAACATAGCTAAATGTAAGTAATTGTGATCTTACTCAGACTACTGAGCTGGCGGATGATGGCGGACAGCGTGTTGTTGGTAACACATTCCAGCTCGTTGCCGATCCCGTCAGGCACTGCAGCGTGGCACAGGTGCCGAGGCTGAATGTTTCTCTTGACCAAAGGCATGACACCCTCTCACATCTCGGCCACAGCACCTGCTGGGAGACAGAGGACAGCTCTGATAGCTCATTGTATACCTCGGTACAACCTGCAGGGTAAAACTATCAAGACATGAGTCATTATTCATAAAGCAACATCACTGGTAATAAAACACGGTGTTTGAATGCATGCAGGTTACACTGATGCATTAAGCATTGAGGTTAATGCACCAACCTGTTACTGTATTGTTATTGGTTTTCCCACCAATAACTGCAGTAATTATTTCCAGTATTTCTGTACTTACTCACAATTGGTAGTCCTGTTATCCCGCTTTGTTTTGATTATATTAATTTAAAAAGAATGGTGAAAAATATAATAGACAGCATTAATCAAAAATAAACCTTTTATGATTTTGATTATGGTTTGCCGTGTTGAATATTGGGCCACTTGCTGCTGAATGTCACAATTTATCACCACCTGTCAAAGTGGTGCACCTATTGTATGTTATTGGGGGTTTTTTTGTAAAAGGATGAAACATGCTCAGCAACAGCTGTTTCATTCAGCAAGTTTATTGTGATAAAAGAGGTGTGAAGACAACAGATGTGGCTGTTTTTAAGTGAATTTGCAAGTCACTTTACACTCCTTTATTGAATGGATTTGAAACAAGGGATTGAGTGATTGCCAGTAATTACAGGTAGCGGTGAGCCAGCGCACTGGTAACAATAAGAACATCAACTTACCATAACGACCATCATTTTCATATTCTATGCACTGTGGCAAACAAGTCAGAGAGAACCACTGAATGTGTGTATACGCAGGGGAATACACAGAGCTGCTTTGCTTACAGTGAGAGTAGGAGTTTGAAGCTTAAACACCAAAATGAAGTTCACATTGTGGCAATATGCAAAACACTGTTACTAAATTAAAATATTAAATTTTAAAATATTACATTTGTGTTTTTAGGGCGGCATGCTAGCATCAGTTGCAGCAACTTGGGCTCGTCTATGGTGGGGATGAGTCTGCTTGCAGGTGCTGATTGACCATCTGGTAACCTGGTGTGCTAAAACAACTTTGAGCTCAGTGCTCTATGGGCAGTAGATTTTTCACAGCCCTACCAGCCCACATTATTCTGTGACTCCCCAGTTGTGGCGTCCTTCTGCTTTCTGGGCTCCATCATCACCCAGAACCTGAAGTGGGAGTTGAACCACAGCCACTGCTATGGACAATGCAATGTATCATTTGCTCAGCTGGGAGGGTGATTGGAAAGATTGTAGCCCACCCCTCCCTCCTGCTGCAGTCCATCAGGACAAAAACCTCACATCGCAAAAACAGTTTCTTCCCATCTGCAGCCGGCCTCATCAACAAGGCCTGGGACCCCCACTGACATGGACTCTTATTAATCGCACCTATTCTCTATACTGTGACTTTTGCACATCCCCTGATCAACAGTTCTGTACGGCCTGCACAAAGCTGTTTTCTCATTCAAAACAGTTAGACTGTAAACTCAATTCAACTCAAGAGAACTTTATTTTTCCTGAAGGAAATTCTTGTGCCAGAGAATGCTTCAATTACGATAACACAAAATACAGTGACAACAATTAACGTTCACCAACCAGTGACAACCACTGTAATAAACTGGGCCAAGCTTTAAAAACAACAGTATTAATATCAGGCAAAATATTCAAAATAACAAGATATAAAGTGTTTGCGGGACAAGTAGCAAAAACCAGTGCTTAATGGAGTAACAACAGAAGTAATTTCAGTACAGGAGTTACTAAAAATGAACTAAAAAAAAGCAGATTGTGCCTGATAATCAGTTATATTGTATATTATATGACAATGGAAAGTAGTATTGCACATATTTTTGAGAAAATTATATTACTATACTGACAAGTGATCACGATATTGTAAAATAATACTGCACATGATGATATTAAAAAGTAGTAATGTAAATCATGTAAAAGCTGTAGAGCACCTAGCTTAGGTAAATATTCTTATAGTAGGCCTATCCTTTCGTATCTTTGTTGTAGTTATTCTATTTCTATATTTATTTATGCTTGACTTTTGTAGTACTTTGCCTTTATTTCTATTTCCTGTTTATATACACCTGATTTTGACATTACCCATAATGCCCTGCGTGACCATTTAAACCGCACTCAGCTACTTCATGCTAGCAAGATAGCACTATGCTGTGGAGGCTGTTTGAAGCTGTCAGTCACAAAAGTTTGCTCACCTTGACAGAAAGTGTAAACATCTAACAGCAGGTAACTTTTTCAACACACGAACACCAAACCTGAAGTATAAAACAACATGTCAGCGGCACCAGACGATGTTAAAACCAGTTGTGTGTCTCCTACCATAGAGTAGCCGTTGGGTTAGCTTGTCAGTCGGTTCAACGTGCGGTGTTTCCCGCGTCAGCACGCCGGGAGGGAGCACTCAAAGTCGGGTCCAAGCTGTTTTATCCAAATTAAAGAAACTCTTCGCTGGCCTGTCGCAGTCGTGTGCTGTCCAGTGACAGTAGTCATCTCTGCAGGGCGGAGTTCACTGTGAAAACAAATCTCTCTGGTCCAAATCACAGCTTGAGCCACGAGGGGATTTGGCCAGCAGATTTACTCCTGTCATCCAATCAGTCATCATGCCAGCCGTTTGACATCCAGTCACAGCTTTATTTTAGGATGTATTAGTCCTATTTTTATAAACTATAAGTCATTAGCTGCCTTCTATGAATGGGATATTACTATAAAAAAATTCTAATTATTAATATTAGGATCTAATCAAATCAAATGTGCAAGTAAAGAAAGCTTTCATCATTGATTGATGTGTTGAAAGGGGCCTGTTTTTCCCATTAGTCGATTAATCATTGATTCTTATCAGTAAAATCTTTCCACAGCCCAACAGGGAGTCTTAAAATCACTTGTTTTGCCTGACTAAGAGTCCCAACCCCAAAAATATCCAGTTTACAGTGTTATTTAGCGCAGAGAAAGACAGTTTCCTCAATTATGTTTCCGCTCATCGACTGATTATTTGACTGATATCTTCAGCACTAAAGTTAAAAGCATGCAGCATTTAGTTTTTGCAAAATGTTCTTCTAAGGTTCATCTTGTTCTGCAGAGCCTTTGAGTTTATCCCTCTCACAAGTATTCCTCATGCATCGCTGCTGATCAAAAATATGTGTTTTTTTATTTAACCTTGTGAGAACTTTTCTCAGTTCTCCCCGATTCCTGTTTCAAACCACAATCCACTCTGCATAAACAGCAGTACGTCAGTCGCAGTCGGTCTATTACCATCTTAGTGGGCATGACCTGGATTAATAGTGAAAAGAGACACTCAGCATTTGATTTGAAAGCCACACAAACAGACGCACACACATACAGTCCCACATACACACTGCTCTTTTCTCACAGATGGCATCATCTGGATTGCGGGAGGGACGAGTGTAACCCAGATATGGGGGCTTAAATCTTAATAAGTAGCACGCCATGATACCATAACTCATGGTTGTTGCAGGAGCATTGCTTTTGTTTCACAGAGACATTGTTTAATGCAGCTATCTTGGGTTTATAAGGGTTTACAAGGCAAGTTTACTGATTTGCATGAATGTGAATTTTAAGCAGGCAAGCAAACTTTAGTTACATCATACTCTTCGAAACAGAAGTGCGTTACAGGAAGAAGAGAGGGAGGAAAGATGGATGCAAGAGACAGTGCAGAAAGTCAGGAAGAAGTACATGCACACTACACAAAATCAAGGTTATAAATTCAAGAGATAAAGGTGTGCACAAGTTTGGCTTCTCTGAGACTTTGCAGGAGGTTGTGCTGAAATTGAAAAGCCAGGCTAGCTGTTTGTCCCTGTTTCCAGTTTTTATGCGAAGCTAACATGCAATTCGTTAGAGGAAAATTTTAAAATCAGTTCAGGAAATCCAAAGTGACAGGAGCTCATGAAGGGAAGCTTAAACAAAAAAGGCTCTTGATGACTCTCCATTGACATTTCGATCTTATGACTTTAATCAGGCTGCAGAAAATTAATTGCATACTTTCCCCGTGCTATATTAAGGCAGGTACAAGTCATAAAATTCAGTGACAGAAATATCAGAGTAGCCTCTCATTAAAATTACAGCGCCAAAGCTTTATTTGACGTAAGTACAGTATATGTATCAGCACAGAACTGATTACAATATGTCAGTGTCATGGTCAGCCAATTTAACAAAATAACGCCCCCGCAATATTTTCTATTTCTGACTGTCTTTTGGTACAGGTACTCTTGATGGCATTAGTTTGCTGTTAAGCCTGGAAGCAAAGCATTTCATTGAGGGGTCTTCCATATTTCAGACAGTGCCATAATCTCTTGGCCAGCTCAGAAGTATTAACCCCAATACAGTACTTACCCTCCCCATTATCACCATCATTGACCCTGCTGGTATCACACAGTGTTGCCAACCACCAGCTTACCCACTTAGTGCACACCGGCCCAAACACTAACACCTCTATCATCCATTACACACAGACGCCCAGACTGCCTCTCCTCTGATATTTGTCCTCCTATTATGGCTTTCTAGTCCTACTCCATATTGATCACTGCCAATGCCTTGCCAGTTATTTCCCAGTGAGTGAGCACCGCACACACACTTACACACACTGAGCATCAGTGTATGAATCCTGAGCATTCAGTTTTCATCTTTCATGTTCATGTTCAGCTTTAAGGTTAGAATAATACTCTACATTGTCTGACGATATTAAAAGAAAGGCTTGTTATATACTGTGTTTTTGTTAAAATTATGAATAACCTTTAAAGAGGCACTTTGTCTGTTGAGTCTGTAGCAAAGTGGGCATAATCAAACAAGCACCCACAGGTAAAGAAGTGACTCAGGATCCCTTTACTTGTGGTATCCATGTCTGGCAGAGTCATGAAATATTTAAACGCTGCATTTACTGTGGTGGACACTTCTGTCTGTGGATTTGTTCTCAATAACAGTCCTGCTCATTAACCAGTATTTTATAAAGGGGCAGTTGAAGTTTAGTTTACTCGTCACAAGGGGGGAGCTCTTGAGAATTTGAGAAAATAACCCTGATGATGTCATCTCATCTAATGAAGTCGAAGCATGAGTTGCATTATTGAAAATGTAGGTTAGAGCATTTTTTCGCGCTTGATCAATGCTATGGACAAAAAGTCAGGACATCTCAGCCTCTTCTGCTTTAATTTTGACATTTTTAAAATTTGTCATTTGTCTCCCAACTTTATGGAAATACTAATTCGCTGGGGTACCCATTTAATCTCGCTGAAAAAGTCAAGTCAAGACCGTCTTTTTATCCATCATTAGATGCCAAACTTAGAGTATTAGGTGTCTGCTGTTCTCTTGACCTTCACTTTTCACTTAGTGCCATCTGTTGGTTATTGTTGGTAGCAAAAGTGAATGAGCAGTTAATCAATGGGTCAAAATATATGCCCTTTTAGATGTTTGTAAGAATTTCTAAATATGTCATCAAAGACAGTCGTAAGCAGTGAATCAGATTCATATCTTGATGAATACGTGTTAAACTTTTAACAGGAGCTGCCCTACCAGGCGACTGTATTTCACAAACTTGTTATACTTTTGCAGATCCTGACGCTCATTGGCTTTTTGAGCGATGAAGAGGAAGTTAAGGAGCAGCACTTGAGTTAACTGTTGACTCCTACTCTTTCCCTCAGACAACCAGAAATCCCAGGTAAGAGATCTGCTCTGGAAAGAACCGAATAATCCATGGACGCTTTCATAAAACCATTTGTAAAACATTATGTTAATATGCCATTAATATGCCATTAAAATGCATTTTCTTTTATCTGGGCATATGTCCATAGACTGTATAAAAGAAGTTGACGTAGCCACTGTGATGTCACCCATTGCTGCGTGGACTCCTGTTTTGGATTCTGGGTTTTTGGAGCCAGAAGTGACCATATTTGGACGAGCAGGTGGAGCTGTTGAGAAGTGAGTGGTGGATCTGACTGAGAACCCGAGGACCTGCTGTTGTAGCGACTTGTCAATCACAAGGTAGCCACACTCTGAAGAGTACCTTTCTTTATTATCTATTTTACTCTAAATAGGCAGCCTGCGCTCATTCTGAGCTCATCGAATACCGCCACTTTGTCAGTGATCTGGGCGTTAGATAGGGACGCACAAAGGCATCTTTCACGGTGTATAATACACACTAGGTGGCAGCAGTTACTGACACAGTGGCCACCAAATGAAGTTGTCAAATACCTCCGCTAGGTCACATTTCCTGTTAAAATGGAAGTTTCGAAAAGTATTTTGAAAAGACCTAATGCATGTAACAAGCATGAGTTGACAAGGTGTCACAGAACATCAACAACAGATGCAGGAGGATACCTAGCACATCATACGTAAATGTGAACGTCCGCAGACAAAGCAGCGATATTTGACAAGTTGGGATGAGAATGTGCTGAAATGGGATCATGAT
>JAPZEB010000006.1:14140454-14161987 GCA_029783705.1 Chaetodon striatus
TAAACTTATCCAGCTTAGTAAATGTGTGTAGTAAACTTAACACGTTAACCTACAAACTTTAACAAAATAGTTTGTAAACTTTTAAACACTTCAGTACATTTGTAACGTGTTTGTTTACTCGCTTTTAAAGGACAAATGCCTGCTGCTCCAGGCTTCCAGCCTCGCTTGTAAATGTGGAGGACTGAGTTATTGTTGGAAGAAGGGAAACTATTTTCAAGTGGATATTTTTTAACAAGCATTTAACAGTTTAATGCAGTTTTATCTTCACATTTCATTACTTTATGGTGTTTAGTGGCGTTTTTTATTGTGCGTGCAGCCAGTACATAGTACTGCAAGGGAAAAGGAAAATACAAATAGAAACGTGAGCTTGTATCTGCATGAATTGAAAATGTTATAGATTTTATTTTTGTATGAACAGCTAAAAGCAGCTAAAAAGAATCATGTTCATAGTCTGTATAAGAGATATTTTCCTCTTTATTTTGGTACATCATCATCCAAACAACTCGACCTGCAACGTTGGGCTGAACATTTTCAGTTGTTCTCCATGTTTTGTTTTTTAAATGACTGTTGCAAAATGGAGCATCAACATGTTTCATTATGGAGCTGCTGTGGTAACAAAGTGTGTTGAGCCTGCTGAAGTGGAGGGGAAGGAAACCGCTCGGCGTCGCCTTGAACTCCGACTGTTTTCTGCTGCAACATTTGAACCCATTCAGCTGTATATAATCTGTTTAACAGCTAATCAGTAATGTAAGATGAAGGACTGGCACGCAGCTTCACTTTTTCCTCACTTTCCCCCCCTCTAATTGAATATTCAACGCGCGCACCGTGCTCTGCTTGCCTTTTTTTTTCCTCAGTGTGCTTGAGAATACGCCTTTTTAATTCTCGGCCCATACACAAGCAGTGTCAAAGGTCGAGAAATAATGAACTGAGTAGACATGGAAGTGACCTCTGCGAGCGCCACCGCTGCTCCAAAGTGACTGCTTCTGAATGGGGCTTTGGTCAAAATATTTGATGTGACATTTGGATAAAATTACAGTGGACTTTTTCCCCCCTCACTATCGTTTGATTACTGTCACCTGCAGTCAGTCCACATGTGGACATGAATATTAGACAGGGAATAAAAGGCCTGTACTGACAGCGAGGCAACAGAAACATAATAATAAAATACATAACTTTTTTTTGCACTGTGTAATTTAAAATCATAAGCAAATGTAATGCAAATAAATGCACACAGAGTTTTTCTTGCACCATTTCCTCCACTGTGTATTTAATATTTAAAACAAACACGTGTGAATCATCACTCGCGAGTCCTTCTGCATGTGACCTGCTGCACTGTTACTGTACGGTGCTTTGTATTTTAGCAACAGAAATGTGACTTTTGCAGTTGATCGCTCTGAACTGTGGCAGTGATTGGACTTTACCGTGTTTTTGCGATATGAAATCACGCAGTTTCAAGTAACATTTTTTTTTAAATGCTCGAAAGAGAGGCAAGTGCAAGTTCTTTGGTGAAGCACACACACAGACGCAAAACATATTCGGGGCATGATTCAGAGAACGACGGTAAAGAAAGGGTAACTGTCCCTCCTCGGTCACAGTACATGTGGAGTCGTTGGAGCACTGAATGTACCTGCAGCACACAGACTCTCAGTGTGTGTTTGTCCCGCAGTTCAGTGGCCGGCTCAGATGTGCAGTGTGGAGCAGGAGCGTCATCTGGTGGCAAAGACCAGAGCTAGTTGAGCAGCACTGACTGCACAACCATGCAATGGGGAATCTGACCAAAACACACCCTGTATTATTAATAGTTAAAACAATATTGTCACTGCAGCCCACAGTATCATTTTTGTATAGCAAAATATCCCAGATAGGACTAAAAAGGCTGCACACAAACACACGGCATGTAACTGGGGGCAGAATCACATCTGATCTCCAAAGGGCCCCTTGACTACTCCTCTTTCACACAGCAGCACCACAGCCTCTTTTATATTACTCCTCCCAGTGCTCTGCTTTTGGAAGGACTCTGTGGAAAATCTCAGAAAATATAAAGACATTTTCATCTAAAATTAAGATGTAAAATTTAGCATTTCTAAATATATACCCCACTCAATATTCAAAATGTTCTGTTCTGGTATTATGGTATATTGCCGTATACAAGCAGTTGTTGGACTGTTGTGGGCTGGTTCAATCAAACACATACTGTCTATGTCATTAGGGTCAAATGTATTTAAGTAATACATACACGATATTACTGTGAGTTGTGTTAGTTTTTGTATAGTTATGAAAATGAGAATTTTATAAATGGTTATTTTCTTGCATTGTAATGTAAATTAAAGCTATAATGTTAGTTAGCTAGCATAGGTACATTACATGCATCAGCACAGGACCCCAGACCCCCCCTGCAGATTTGGTCCCCCCAGTGTTGACTCCATGACTCCACAGCTTTGCCTAAAACAAGTACTTAAGCAAAGATTGAACTAGTGACAGAAAAATAAATGACTAGTGGAAAGTTATTAACTTGAGTCCTTGCTATTGTACAGTATATTGTAAAACTTTGAATAAAAGCCTTGCCCCACTTAAACACCCAGTCCCTTTTACTAGCTGGGTGTAGCTACACATTTTTACAATTAAATGCGTGTCTCAATTAGACGCCTGGTCTGGTTGCCAAGCAGATCATTTTCCTAAAACTTCTTTGGATGTATAAAAGTGGGGTGTTTGTTTCCCGCTGAAGCTAATGTTAGTTAGCTGCTTAGATCACATGCTACAAATATTGTTAGCTTGGTAAGATTCTCTGCGATTCAATTGTTCCGTTCATTTTACTGAAACCATGAGCACCAAGGTCGACAAAATTCATTCAGATTTTCCAGCCTGGTATACATGAGAGAGTCACAAAAGAAGTGGTGACTCCTTCATAAGTTATATGGTATTTAAAACACAAATTTTAAACATGTAATATTCACACTGGTTTAAATAAACAAGTTGATTGTATTAACCATCTTTGCAGTGCAGCGGTTTTGTGCAAAAGGAATTAAAAGCCTGTCCCGGTGATTTAAGCAAAAAATAGCTTTGACTATTGATTGAAGTTTTACGGTAAATCCTGTTTCACAACAATCCCAAACAAGTTCTTCACTTGGCAAAAACACTGCAGCCAATAACAAGGCTCATATGTGATGGGAGCTTTGTGAATTTCTTGTCTGTCTGAGTGATCTGTCACACTGACTACCAGGTAATTTAGACATGTTATTAGTGTACTTTTAATTAAAATGACACTGATGACACCTGATACCTGGTGTTGTAACGATTGTACACATTCTTGTCTGCTCAGATGATGTTAAATCCCAGTGTAACAAATACACAGTAGTCCAGAAATCTGCTTAACATCTGTTTGTCAGGGGAGACCTCAGGGAACATTTCACAAATTAAAACCTTCTTTTTATGAACTGGTGGGTTGGATTATGCCAGTTTGTCACTCTGTGTTTCCATGAAAGCCACATGTTTGCAAAACCACTGACTCGTGTCGTTTCCAGAGCTTTTTATTCTCATAACTTTTCGGTTGTAACAAAACTCATCAAGTGTCTTATGTACATTACTTCAGGTGCTGCCATCAGATAATTAAGGCAAAACTTTTATCTCAAAATTCTCACTTCAGTTGTTTTTGCTATGAACACAGACGCTTCAGTCAGTCATTTTCAGTATCAACATGTATACAAAAGTTACAAAAACAAATAAAAAAACTTATATCTCATTTCTCAAATATTTTTTTTGTAATAAAACACTGTAATCATTCATCCAGTCCATCCAAACTACAGTATAAAAACACTGCGACCTCAATAACATCTTTAAAAAATACACTGTAACCTCCTTTGACATCCAAACTATGTGACGTTCACGAGCACTTAAGCTAAATACATCTGATCCCGTGTTTTTTAAATGCAAAGAAAAGAGACAAAAACTTGGAGATACCATCATCTGACCTTGACTCAAACACATGGAATACAGTCAGCGTGCACAAAGTCCTTCAAATCCTCCAAAGCCCACAATGCTGGTTCTCGTCAAACAACAAATAAAGATGCTCACAACATACAAAGCAAATCCAGAAAACAAAGATACACATGAATTAAAGTTCCTCTGTGGGTAAATACTAACAATTAAGTTTGCGATATATTTAAATCAGAAAAAAAGAGTTTCCTTTTAAATATTAGTCTTTAAAAAAAAATCACATTGACATCAGCTTATCACGGAGCCAACAGCTACATACAGTATATAAGTATCAAGTTTACTTCATATCACGTATGCTAATACAGGAATAAATAAATCTTCATCTACATGGTCAGATTCATGGCTGTTAAACTGTTTAACAGTTTCATCGTCAGTTCTTCAGTTTATCATTTACTGTTAACTTTTCCTGCACACCTCCTCTATTCAGAGCCCTTCATGTTTGAGAATAAATTCAATTCAGACATGATTATTTGCATGAAGACGTCATAATCGGATACGGAATGAACCGTTGATATGTCATTAAATTCAAATTATCCAACTATATCTGTATGTCATAACACGGTGGACACACATGGGATGTGTTTGCTTGTTGAACATGATTCATTTTGATTCTTCGGCAGCTTAGGGTGCCACAGTAGAATCCAGTAGATTGAAATATTGTAGAGACATAAAAAAAATCATTAGAAACTGGTGACCTTTTTACTTAAACAACTAGCCCTTATGAATAAACAAACACTTAATTTAAGGTCCACTTACAAGTTTTTTTTTTTTGGAGATTTTAACCACATCTCACGGTCTTCCTCGGTGGATGAGCTATCACCATGGCAACTGAATAAACTCCATCTTCTAAGACCTCTTAAAGACTGTGAGATGTGGTTGAAACCTCTTGGAGGAAAATGAGGAAGATAACCTTAAATGTTTCTTATAATTAACTGAAAATGTTTGGGTTTTGGACTGTTGTTTTTAATGAAATCACCCATTTGAAAAATAGATTTTATTTTTTACTATTTTCTGATATTTTATAGACCAAAAACTTAATCGACTAATCGACAAAATAACCGGCAGATTAATGGATAGTGAAAAAATACTCATTAGCTGCAGCCTTACATCTCAGTCAAGTTTAAAGGGGACCCATTACACTCATTTTCAGGTTCATACTTGTATTTTGGGTTTCTACTAGAACATTTATATGCTTTAATGTCCAAAAAACACTTCATTTTCCTCATTTTGTCTGCACTTAAACACCTGTTGTCACCCTCCGTCTGATATGCTCCGTTTTAGTGCCTGCCTCTTTAAGCCCCTCTCCCGAAGAAGCGCAGTCTGTGTTTCAAAGTCTTCTGTATCTTGTTGTCTCTGCTAAGGAATGAATGTAACGGAGTATAGCGACACTTTCTACTGTGGAAAATCACCAATGAAAGCTTCTAAAATACAACCAGACATGTTCCTGTAGGAATATGATGCATAACTGGGGAGAAATAAACAACAGCAACCAAGATATGTTTTCCTGATGTTAGCATGTAGCTACATGTAGCAGTGTAGGCTACGTAATGCCAACACTTGCAGTAGTGTGCCTGGAGCAGCAACTGACAGAGCCAAAGTAGAAAAACCATTGAAAACAATTCAGAATGGTCTGAAGCCTGAGGTTTTTCCTCGCAGGGATTAATCTTCCATAGTTTTTCCTCATTATTTGAAATTTTGGCCACGTTTAATATGAACACTTGACATTGTAACGTTATTTATATATGTAAGAAAATACGGAAAAGCATAAAAGATCCCCTTCAAATGCCTTTCACATACATCATGGCTTCCTATTCTCCTTCCTATCTATTTACATACAGTCAGTCTCATAGTCAGAGACTGCGCCTCTAGTCACTCAATCTGTCTGTGGCTCCTGCTGTCAAATATCATCGACCTCCTCTGCGGCTGGTAGAAGCAGCTGGTTGATGTTTCCAGTCTCTGTCCACTCTTTGGAATAGTCATTTTGTTTTGAAGAGCGATCCCGTCCGGCGTCCTGAAATTCTCTGCCATCTCTTTAGAAAAGACATTCACTGCTGACGTGTCGTTCAGGCTCTTGATGGATGAGAGGAGCTTGCCGTCGTCTCCTGACGGAGGGTAGTCCATGATGGGAAAAGGAGGGCTGAGCAGAATGAGACTTTGAGGCCTCTGCCTGTTCCTAAAGGACGGTCTCTGTAAGAGGTTCCCTCTGTTAGGTCTGGGACAATCTACAAACACTTCCAGACTGGGCGCGTGTCTCCTTGTGATGACGGGCAGCTCTGGCGTTGATGTGGTCTTGGCAGACTCAGCAACATGTGGGTGTTTTTGATGTTTGGGCGCAGGCTCTTTATTCTCCAGCTCCTCCTTTAGATCTGACATCATGGGAGGAGGTGCAGAATTGCTTTTCTCTGCAGTCATTTTAGGATGTTCCTTTTCTTGTTCCTTCACTGCATCAGAGTCCTTCTCGTGTCTGGAGGGAGGTATCTGACTGTACTGCACCTTCGGAGGGACGACGGGCACGGCTTTGGCCTGACATGTTTTTATCATGAAGGCTGTTCGCACTGATGACACGCTGACTGGGGCAGAATTTCGGCGTAGAGGCGCCTGGCGATCACTCAGAAACAGCTCGAGCTCTGAAGGCAGCCTGTTGTGTACAGATTCAGAGGAGGTCAGTAATCCTCTCTGAGAAGACAAAAGCTCTGGTGAATTGCGGTTTTGCTGATTAGAAATGTCTCTGATGCATCGATGTCCCAGGTCTAAATTAAGTGAATATGGTCTATGTTTCGAAAAGAAGTTCTCCTCTCTTTTCTCCGCCTCATAAGACATCTGTCTGTAAAACCCGTGAGATGACACTGTGTTCCTCTGTTTTGTTGTGCTGCATTTCCCTGTGTGAGGTTGTGTTGTGTTACTGCTGTTCACCCCTGATGGCAAATAAGTCCATTTAGTTTCTGGTTTGCCACTGGTAGTGTGAGGAATGTTGCCTGAGGAGTGTTCAGTGCTCTTGATGAGAGACTGTTTGTTATTATCCACTGGAGGAGATGAAATCGGAGTTTCCCCACGAGAGCTGAAGGGTGAAAGCTGGTTAAACAACTCCTCCACATCAGGTGAGTGGAGAGGACTGGTAACCCACTGCTTGGTGGAGCTGAAATCCTCCCAAGGCTCCACCAAGTCCAGCTCCTCTGAATTTCCTCCACTCCCTTCATCGCAGTCGAGGTGTGGCAGCTCCAAAGTGTTGCGCCTCTCCTCCAAACACACCGACAGCCTCTGAGTAAGCTCCTCCTCACGAATCACATTCTTCTTTGCTCCGTCACAGGGGACGCTTTCGTCTCCTTGAGCAACCTCCTGGTTCTCTGATTTTTTGTCAGTATCCTCTGCTCCTGAGAAGCCTATAACCGTTGGAGTATCTTCGATAGTAAAAGGATTCATGGTTTCATCTATGCAGGTTTCCTTTAAAGGAGGTTGGCTCTGTTTGGCGTCATCTGTGTTTGAGGGTGTGATATTCACATGCAGGTTCTTCTCCTTCACATCCAGCATGTCAGCAGGACGGGTGTTTTCTGTGCTTTTGTGAAGAGAAAATAAGATGTCCGACTCCGAGGGTTGTTTCTTCGCAGAGTCTGATCCAGTGGCGATTACACGATCACTCAGAGAGGTATTTGAAGACTGCTCCCTGAATAACAACGACAGAGACGGAGAGCTGCGGCTTCGTTTCGACTTAACATCCATCGTTAACTTCATGCCCTCACAGGTGCTCTTGGAGCCAAAAACGGGTTTAAAAGTCTCATCCAGCAGGTCAATTTCAGGTTCAGTTATCTTAAGTTCTTGGTGGAGGTCAGACCACAACTCTTTCCCGGTCGAGGATCCCTTGTCCTATAGATAAGGTAAACAAACAAAAAGACAGAAGATTATACACAACCATTTCTTGTTAATTTTTTAAAACAAACATAATCACCCTTATGTGCTGGTTCAAGCCAAAGATATGAGACAAGAAATCTGAGTCATTAAGGAGTTGGAAAAATAAAAATGATGTAACTAGAGACAAATCTGTCGACTTCTTTGTGTGTTCCACCATCCAGTGACGCTGCCATTACTGCGGTGGCAAGACATAGTGACTCAGTGTCTGCTGCCGATGGTGACAGCAGCAAAGACAGTCCTAAATTAATTCAGTTAATTAATGACAAACTTTGGCATAAAATGTAAACATTTCTGGCTTTCTTCCATGGTTAAAAAAGTCACTTCTACTAAAAATAGAGCTGCTGTTGTTTTATTTTAACAAGTGGCTGTGTAAACTGGTGACTTTCACCTACGTGATCTGTTCATGTTTTCAGCAGCTGCGTTTGCTGTGATTAACCACAACGCATGTAGCTGAGAGAAACCAGTTAACACGGTCGCTAATCAGACTGAATCCCAGACACCATTGTCTGTGTTCTGTTTGTGATGCTGACCGAATGATGTTTACTTTGTGGTCATTATGTTGTCCCAGTTAGAGCAGCTAACATTATATTTCACAGTTAGCTGATTGACTTGCTTTATTCAGTGGGACTACTTTTTTTTTTTTTTTTAACCAAAGTCACAGTTTGACACTGCTGTTGGAGCAGCTGAGAGCTGTACAGGTTCTTCCCAAACTCATAGACATCGCTGTCAAATGTAATGTCTCATAGAGAGTGGTGTCAAACTAGATAATTGTTCACTTCCCAGGACAGTTTGCATTCAAATTCGTAGGTAGATGCCTTCACAGTAATGGGGACTTGTGTACTTCCACTACCTCCACGGACTTGTGTATAGGATTACAACTCAAAAAAGTGCAAACAAATGTTTCCTCTTTTACTTTAAAGCAGGAATACTGAGACTCAGATTATTAAATTCCAATTTGACTTGACTCGTATTGACCTGAGTGTTGGGTGGACCAATGATTAATCTGAGGGCACTAACAATTAAGCACAACGACATGATTTACCAGTTGCATAGTTATCTGCTGGTCGTGCACTTCTTTCCCAGGAGATGGCGCTGCATCTTTGCCTTCTCTTGCATTTGCAAGGGACGCTGGTTCCAGTTCAGAAGTACTCATCCCCCCCTGACTTTCTTGCACCACTTCTTTGCTTGCATCTGCAAGAAAAAGTGTGTTTTTTTATGACATCCTATCATGACTTTTATAATGTGACAAGCCATTTTAGAAATGTGATAAAGGAAAGAGTCCTCACCCTGTGGAGGGACTCTCAAGGTCGACTCCTCTGTGTTTTTCTTCTCTGTTCCTTCCTGCTTCTTAGGTTCCAGTAGGGGGAAAGTGTTGCTCTTTTTAATGCTGCTGCTCGGCTCTGAGCTCTCTTTACAGGGTTTCAGAGTGGCTGCTTTTTCCTTGGCGTGTCCCCTGCATGGCGTGCTGTTGGAGCTGATAACGGCTGAAACGCGTAGGGGTACAGACACAGCAAAAGGCTCAGATATGTTGACGGCTCTGCGCTGATGCCTCGGCGAGGACTCCAACGGGAAGAAGCTTCCTGGGAAGGAGGGCCGAGAGGAGCTGTTGTTGGAGGAGCCCGAGTACAACATCCTCCTGTTTTTCGGAGAGGTGGGCTTGTAGCCGCTGAGGTCGTCACCTTTGTACACCTTCAGTTGCTCTGGCAGTGTTTTTTGGGGGGGTGCATTAGCACCTGGCGACCTCTTTGGGTTCATGCCAGAGCTCCAGCCACCTGTTGCCCCGTCGGCTTTCGTCCCTTTAAACTCCCAGTTTTGGTCGTGTTCACTCAGGTCATAGAGCGAGTCAGATCCCAGCGTTCTGGATTTTACATCTGCAACAAAAGTGCCACCAGCTGGACTGTTGTTTCCTGTGGTGTCATCATCTGCGCAGTAAAAATAACACAAGTGATAGGTCAAAAATGTAGGGAAATATCTGTCGTGGATGCAACACCATTTCATCACAACATTTGTAGTTTGCAGTATTACACATTCATTTTCTGTTAAGATGAATATATGTAGGTTTTAGCCCCACCTGTTGGTAAGGAGCACAAGGACTCCATGCTCCTGGATGGACGAAGAGCTGCCTTTTCTGTTGGAAAAACATAATTTTATCACATTTTATCACTTTAGCAAAACATTTTAAATATTTGGAGAATGTAAAATATTGAATTTGAATTAAGTTGCAGCTCAATTTAACTTTTTTTTCTTCAGCTAAAGAGTGATTTTCTTCTCTGTCACAGATTGTGTCATCTGAATAAGTTCTACAGGCCTGAAGAGGTACACCAAAGAGCAAAGTACTTTAAAAAAGTATAACTTTGTGAGGCTTAACTTAGTTTTTTCTTGTTTTCTACTCCAGAAATCATCTCGTCACTCTTCAATTCATCTTGCGACGTTGTGCTCTACTCTGTTAGGGATGCACGATATTGGATTTTCTTGCCAATTTCCAGTATGCCGATATGTAACAACTCATTTGCTTGACAACCAATACTGATATTGATATATCCACTTTTTTTCCTACCTAATTTAAGTGATCATCAAATCTCTTCTGTAGTGGAATTATCATTATATTATGCATGCATACTCTTATCGTGATGGCCCACCAGCAGATGGAGACATGAAATACACTACTTTTCAATGTATGTAATATTTATTCATTGTGCAAATTAAGAAAAAGCATGTTTACCGATTCTTCATTTTAAAGCCAATATGGCCTGATACTAATGATGTACCAATATTATTGTGCATCCCTATGGGTTATTATTGTATGGAGGTCCTTTTCTGCCAGTATGATAAAAAAAAAAAAAAAGATCCTCTTTAGTCATTATAATGAGAAGCCTTCTCAAAATGATTATTTAATATCTTTAAATGATGAAGATTGTTCTTAAAATAATGAGAAACTTTCTTAATAAGTGCCTTAGTATTGTTTCTCATTATTTTGAGGATTTTTTGAGATACTGAGTCATTACTTTTAATAAAGCTTCTCATTATAATGACATAATAGGATCTTTATTTTCCATCACACTGGTGGAAATGGGCTTCCATACTATTCCTAGTTGTACTTTCATGAAAAGCTTTCTCTTTACACATGATAATATTGCATATAGTGGGGGTCAATTTAACCATCATGTGGCTCTTTCCAGTTGGAAGTAAGTCAGTAGGTAGGTCCATAGTATGTAGATGAGGAACAATGGAAATGATGGAACACGCGACATGAGTTAAAGGGTTGTACGAGCTAGCCAGGAGTCGAACCTAGAATCTTCTGATCCGTAGTCAGACGCGTTATCCGTTGCGCCACTAGCCCTACGTTCAGCTGTTTCTATGAACAGCTTGATTCTCACAGTATTGCATGTCAGCTTTTGCTTGTCTGTGTCTCTGTTGTTTGGCTTTGGAAGTGAGAATTGTTCACACTGGACTATCTTAGACCGCAGGAACTACATACTCATTAAGTGACCTTTCCTTTAAATGCATATGTTTGATCATTGTTGGACATTTTACCTGTCGACTGTGCTCTTATGAACACACTTCCATTTCGGCTCAGTTTTCCCTTCGAGTCCACCGATCGTCCCAGGTTGAAGATGGACTTCCACTTCTTGGATTTCCCAGAAAACTTTCTCCTAACAGATAAATAGAGATTGTTAAGCCCGGTGCTATCCCACAGCTTGTTACAATCAAAGTTATCGTACATGCATCAAACACTCTCAATGGACTGAATCCAAATCTGTCATACTTGCTGTCTGATATGTCTATGACGGTGTGGTAGAGCGTGGCAGTGCTGGTGTCAGGCAGACTGTTCTCTCGCTGGCGTTCTCTATGCACAGGATGGTTTGGACTCAAGGAGCGGGCCTGCGCTTCTTCCAGGCTCATCAGTTTCATCGGCCCACACTGGCCACTGATCGGTAGTGTGGCATACTTCTCCCCACACTTTAAACTCGGTCCTATGAAAGTATAACAAGTCAGATTTTTCAGATTTGCTATCCTTTAGCCCAAGAAGTCACCCACAAAATAATCTGTTTGCATTCATACCGTCTTTGGGTTTGATTTGTGCTGAATCACTGAAAATCTCCTCTGTGTGATTTAGAATAAACTCAACAACCGACTGCTGTATCCGCACCTCCTGGAAAGCCATGTCCCCATTACCACATGACTACTCAATATCTTTGGATCTGAGAAAACAAGAGATGAAAACAATCTTTGAATTTCAGAAAAAAACATATATGTGTGCACATTCTCCAAAAACAGGAATCCATAAGAGCTTTCAGTATAACTAGTCTAAAGTTAAAGGAGCAAAAACTTTATTTAGACTGGAAAGAATCCCCACCTTAACAGATTTGGAGCCCAAACCAGTGCCAGGTTCCGTGTATGCATGTTTGTCTTGGTGCTTAAGGTAGCAAGGTGGGCCAAGTGCTTAGTAAGGTACTCCAGAGTCCTGAGGAGAGTTGACAAACATTTCTTGTCACATTTAGTACAACATTAGTTTTAAACTCTGACAAACAGGACAGACAGTTGTACGACACTGCTGAGAGTGAAAAGGGCTGAGGTTCACCTGAAGTGAGGCGTCGGCAGTTCTTTGATGACCCTCTGAATGTGCAAAAGTCTCTCATGATCCCCATGGACCATGACCGCTTCCTGCATGCAAATCAGACACATGTCCATGTCAAAAGAAGTCATGTGATGATAAACATGCATGACCCTGTTTGCTTCCCTCAAGCCTCCCAACCCAGTTATCCCTGCTGAACAAATGTAAACAGACATGCCGGTATGCGTGTAGTCAAACTAATGTGATTGTGGCCCAAACTGCTGAGCATGTTAGCTGCATTTGTAAGTCATGCGTGAGGTCATTGACATAGACAGTTATTAATACGTACTCTTGTGCAGTCTTGTGTCATTACGTCTAACAGCCTGAGCACATAGATTAACTTCAAAATCACAGTTACATTCTAATAGTCAACATAATCCCAGATCACTCAGGTGTCTTATCAATAATCTATCTATTGACCTATCTAACAACTTACACATCCCGCTCAATGCTCACATTGTTCAGACTGAGTTCATTCCTTCCAAGACAACTTGGCGAGAGCAGGAAACCTGGTTTTTGGTGTGTGTTTCTTTTTCATATTACGCCATCTGAGGAACTGTATTTTCCTAAAACTCTGCAGTGCTGGAGTTTTCAGGCACAAAATGTATGAATGCCAAGGTATGCTAATGACTGTCAGGGTACACAAAAAGCTACACAGAAAGCATGAACCAGGTCTTACACTTTCCTCCTCTCCTGCTCCTCTCTAAAAGTCTCTTTCACATTTTCAGCAAAAGTGTCTCTCTGGTACTAAATGTAGAGATTGTGTCACCCAAATTTTGGCCACACAAGTTGCCAGTTAAGTTTTGAATTGTTTTCAGCATCTCATACTTTTAATGTTTTTTGCTCTTGCTTTATTGCTAACCTTACCATGGGTGGAGCCAGATATTGTAAACATTTGGGGCTCAGCCCAAACTTAAGAGGGGATCTGGGGGCATGCACCCTACGGAGATTTCTTTCTTATTTACAGCAGCTATATGCTATTTTTTCCCAACCAGTTTAGATAATATAAAGCCTTGAAATATGTACATCATTTTGGAAAAACATGATAGTTGCCACAGAAAAAAAATCATCCTGTTGAGGATACATCTACACTTGTCTGATGTTACTATTTTTGTGATACTATGTTGGAGCAGACTTCACAGAATGAATGTTTAGCTGACAAATCTGCTGCATTTGAATCCATGCCATAATAATCTGGGCTGCTCTAATTGCACATCAAGGCTCCCCAACAGTGCCAAGGAAACTGGGTCTTTAATACTCTGAAGTGAATGTTAGGCCAACAGAAGAACATTTACTCAATAGATTTCTGTAGGGAATAACATAGTGGGATGAACAACATGGGCATATATTCTTGTCTGAATGACATAAAGTTGAAGTTAGGGCCAGAAACAAAATGTTTTCATCTCTAAGCCCTGCTTCAGTCATACAGGGCATCAGAACAAATTGCTGTTTGCCAAACAGCCTGGCAACAGGGAATCCCACAAAAAACACACACATAAAACATAAAACAGATCATAACTCAGTCTCTTACAATCTGTTTTGTCATAGAGTATATGCAGAGACATCTTTTTATAATTACGGGCAGCAAAAGTTTTAATAACAAAGATGATTAATGATAATAAATCAAACTTTTATGTAATTATGTACTGCAGGGTGTTCTGCTTACAGTTCACTTGACATCTGCTAATGGTACTGTACTCTCCAGGGAAGAGATGAAAACAGTTCAATCAATGGTGAGCCAAAAAAATGAGGTCACATTCAAGAAAATGATAATAAATAAGGTCTTTATAGTGCTGGCACAAATATACTGAGGGACCCTGTGGAATAAATGCTGCTTATTGACGTGTGGTGTTGGTGTTGCCGTTCTGTCTGTTACTAATTAGTCTTTGTAAAGTATGACTATGCCGTAAAACCGCTTGTAGAGCACGCTGGATTTTTTTTCCCCCTTGCTGTAAATGTGAATTGAATGTACTCACAGTGAATTTGCTGTATAGCTCATATGTGAGCAGAGGATTGGGTAGCTCCCTGAAGAACAGCTTACATAAGGAACCCACACAGTGGATGTCCTGGAGGTACACTTCCTTTGTAAGGTCAGGGCACGCCTCGGAGCAGAATTCCTGCCTGCACACACACACACACACACAGACAGAAAAACATGCACACACAGTCAGCTGAATGCTTTGATTGTTACCACCCCTGCTAACTTCTGTTGCAGTACGTGGCTTGTTAGATTGAAGTCTATTCATTCAACTAATGTTGCTATGGCAAAATATTCTGTAAATTGAAGATAACCATGAGTATTAATTCAGGCTGTAGGGATCAAAAAAAGTAGCTGGACTAGTGCTAACTATATGGGCATGATTTGAGATAATATCTGAGTTACAGTGGCATTAATTTTTACTGAATAGTCGGAGCAAACAGGGCGTATACACCAGTAATTATAAAGACTGTGAGGCTGTAACGCTCCTACTTTGTATTGCACTCCTGAGTCTCATCATCTGATGACTAATATTTCTATGACGTAAGGTTTTTGAACAGCATTACAGTACATGTTGCATTAGTACCTGAGACGCTGGATATTTGAGGTGACCCCCGACAGTCTGTAGATCCCGTCCACAATCCCATGCTCCTCAATAAACTCTGCACATTTCTTCAGAACCTGAGGAACTGAAGTTAAGAAACTGTGTTAGTCATATACTTTTAGTCATACTTGATGGTCACATTCAATCTTAAATGCTGGAGAATGAATTGTATATGTAACATGTCAGCGGTATCAGCGGTAACAATGCACATAAGTGACTTCATGGTATATAAGGGGTTTGTTCCACCATGTCTGTTTTCTATTCCTTAGGGCCGCTGATTGTAGGTGGACTTTGACAGGAAGTTAAAAATGGTTTGTTTGTTTCAGAGGAAGGTTGACACACCCAGTCCTTGTAGCTGGTATTACTTACGACATTTCCTCTAATAGAAAACGGCTTTTGAAATGTTACCACTGACCTGCACTGCTTTTCTCAACTACAGTACATCACCTTCTGTACACAAGCGTGTTTACCTGCAGTTTTTTAAGAACTCTGTACAGATTTAACTGAAGTCTGACAGCTAAATCACATGCTATGATTCAGTCTGACCACAATGTCTCTTCAGCTAATACTGAAACTAATAGTCGATTACAAATCAGGGAACATGGATCAGCTGATTCTGAAGCTGTGTGTGTTGTAATTTTGATTGCATTGAATTTCTTTTTAAATATAGATCGTTAAAACCAGCTGTCTTTTAACTGTAGTTATGTTTTGAGTATGACTGAAGAAACACTGGTAAAGTAAAGGGAAACAGTAGTGCTGCCAAGGGGTGGCCAGGGCGGGGGGCACAGTGTTTTGTTCCTTCTAGTCGATGTACTCGTTCAAATTACAGCTGCATATTTGCCTTATGAGGGAAAAGAACAACCAGCCTATTTCAAGAACAATGAATTGCATAACACATGTATATATGGATACATAACACATTAAAACATTGCTGAAATTCAGTTATGGCTTTTGGTTTTGGTGTGCCACCCCAAGATTTTCAGTGGCCCCATCTGGCCAAAACTGACTTTTAACCCCTGAGCAGTACGTGATATTAATGAGCACTTTGTGTGGTGTGAATTCTTTTTTTCATTCTGTTTATGCAAGTAGTTTTGCTGGTTGTGTACTTTTCATGAGGTGGCTCACGTAGTCAATTTGTGTCTATGATTTCTTTCTTGTTGCATATTGCCCTTGTGAAGCACATTGTGACCTTAAATTTTACTTACTTACTCAATAATCTGTCAGTGCAGGTTTAAAGAAAATACTTAATATGCTTGATAAACAGTTGTTAATATGACATATCTGTCTTTCACAGATAAATAATATTGTATGATAAAATCGTAATTTTAAACATCTTTTAAGAGTATCAATTCCATATGCTGCCTCACATTTTGAAGCATTTTTCCTACATGAATCAACATTATGTTATTCAGTGATGTTTCAATAAGTAGTTGTTCACTTGGTAGTGACTTTTGTAGACTTTTTCCATTGTAAGGACACTCTTATACAAAACTGGTCATCTTGCAAACAAAATTAATCTTCCACAAAATGAAAGATTCATTTCAGTGGTTCATTTCTCAGTAATCGCCACAGACACCAAGAATCTGCCATTTACATTCTCATCTATTTGACTTAATTGGACTTCTCTGTGACATGCCTGTGGTCAAATACAACTCTGGAGCCGTCATTTAGTGCCTCGCAGTCTCCGCGTTGAGGAAAGATTCCTGCTTCTTGTAGACTAGCAACGAAATACAGTTTGGACTGAACTTTAAAAATGCTTTACAATGACATATCAAAGTAAATCAGTTCACTGTGTGTGGCGGGGAAAGTTAAAGTAAAAATAAAACTCAGCACAGAGTCAACAGATGCAAGTTATTTGTTTCTGTAATAATGTTAAGTGTTCCAGTAAACACTGAAACCGGAGCTGCTGCTCAGTGGTCGGCTTTACAAAAACCCTAACAGCCCTGCAGTCTTTCTTTTGGTCAGGTCAGGTTTTATAAAACATGTTTTATGGTAACATTGTTGTGTGTTGACTTTAAAGGTTCAGAGCCAGATTAGCAAAACCTTGTTATAAAATTGGCCAAGTGAAGGATTAAGCTTGTATATTTTTGTTCATGACATGTTTGGGTATCTGCTGATTTAGAGTTGCTTCTCTGAAATTATTGTAGTTTCACAATGTCAACATGAAATTGGCCTGAATTTTATAAACAACTTAGCCTAACCATGATTCATTTTGTCTGTGTGAGGCAGGAGCTGTGAGTCTCATATCCTTTTTATATCCAACTTAAAGTCTTTATTGCTCACTCTTTACTGCTCTATATTATTTAATATATTTCAATGTGTAATCTTACAAACGTAAAGTTTAAAGAGTCTCTCTCAGGGATACCAAGAGATTGTGAGTGTGTAAGCTTCCAACTTGTATTGTCACTTGTAAGTTGGGTAAAACAATGAATTCAACATGACACTGATTTTCTGTGCAGTTGTGATGCGTAAAGGGGATCTGTTTCAACGCTTAAATAATTATTTCACTGCTCGAAAGACAGTCTATGCAGGAGAAAAACTAAAATAGTTTTGAAATCGGTGCTACATGACCAGCGGATACAGAGATAAATGGCTGTTGCATTCGCTTTTGCTCAAGAGGTAGAAAACCCACAGCTACCAGAATGCACTGTCCCACAGTGGAGCAATAAACGCCCCCGTTGGTGGGTGACGTAATGTGAGTTGCCTGTCCAAAAACAGCATGGCAGCCGGCTGGTAACAAACGGAGGTTGCTGAGCCTGAGCTGAAATGGTGACGGCTAGCAGTGCTAGCTACATTAACAGTGCTAACACAGGCAACAGTGCTGAAAAGGCTAACTGTTAACCTGAAGGAGCACTGGAGGGTGGGCATTAGGCTTCTGTGGCAACACCGTCCCACCACCGTGGGTTGAAATGGCGTTAACAGCAGTAATCTCCATATTAGCACAGGACAATTAGCTCGCCAGTGCTGCATGAACGGAGGGACTCACATGCAGCCAACCTAGCTACTAAAACAAATAACAGAGGAGCTCGGTTTAAAACTCAAACATAAGGTGTGTGACTTCGTTCTCTGCTCAGGATGCCATTACTCCACTCTGTGTTTACATAGTAAATAGTTGTTTCCTGCTATATTTATGTTCAAAATCTCATATAAAGAACCTTAAACATCTTCTTTGCGTCTCTGTTAGTTTGTCAGGAGCTTCCAGTGGTTTTCAAAAGCTGCACTAACAGTCTAAAATCACAATATGTCTGCTCAACATCCATAAAGGAGGGGTATGACCAAAACCTCCTCCCTCACTTCCTGCTCTGAATGCCCCGCCTTGCAGTGTCCACTCTAACAGGTCTTCCTTAAAGTCATCCTCAGCACAGTTATTCATATGCCTCTGCACGTGGGAGATTTCTGTCCACTCTTTTTTCTGTTTTTTCTGACATGTCATGGTGCTCCCAAAGAGAAAATCACAGATGATGGTTGTTCAGAAAAGAACATATGATCAGAATAAAGAAAAGGGGGAAAAGACCAAACTAAGCTGACCACAGATTTGATAATACATTTTGTGTCTCTTCTATTTTTTTCTTGGCTCATTATTTTCTGTCATCCATAGGCCGAAGCACCGCCCAGTCTTTTGTCAGACACAAAACTAGTCATAGGACCTACTGTATAGTCACCGTAGGAAATTAACACAAAAAATGTTGAGAGCCACACCCAAAGTCACAAATGACCATTTAATATAGCCAATGTGTGAATGAATGGCCTTACTACAGTAAATTTAAAACACATGTATGTCTACTATACATATATGTAACCTTTGAACAAAGCCTGTATTTGTTATATGAAGACACTTTTTGTCCTTTCTGTCTTAGTTTCACCATGTAATGTGTATGTAAAGAGTTGTAATAGCTATAATAATCAAGGAAATTACTAATTAAGCTCAATTTTTTAGTATAAATGTTATCCTCTGTGTGTGAGTCAAGTAACTGATGATAGAAGTGGTGTGTAGTTTGATGATAGCTGATTGTAAATGAGTGTTAGATTTTAAAGGAAGCATAGTAAAAATAACATTACCATCTTGTCCTGAATTCTGGAGATGTTCTATCAGGTCACAGCCGAATGCATTTTCACTTCCTTTCTTTTTGGACTTCAGCTTAGTCCCTTTATTCTTCATGTGTCTCCAGTTAGTAGTCCCGATGATTAAAACAAACAGCTCCTTGGAGGCACAGCGATCGATCCATATGACCCCAGGAGAGGTTGAGTTTGTAGGTCAAAAAAGCAGCCACATAGAAATCCCAGCGATCAGTTCCCAAAAACTCTGCATCCGCTCACATTCTGACTAACCACACTGTTGGAGGCTGAGAGCAGAAGTGACGTCACATTTTGACTTTAAGTCCTTTAGATTGCCATAAATTGAAGAGATGATCAAAGAAAAGTCATGGTGTGACTGCTGCTCGGCCAGGACGTGGCAGTCCGCTGCTTTATCTCTGAGGGATTTGCAGAAACAGCATTAGAATCGGTTGGTTTCCTGTTGTTTTTTTACCCCCAGCCAGTCTCTCTCTGCTCCTTTTTATCTCCTCCTCTTTTCCTTCATTCCACACAGTCTCCCCTTTTCACTGGCTTCTCTGTAGCTGAGGAAGCACATCAAGAGAGGCAAATCTCCTCAGGGACATTAGTTTTTATTTAAAATCTGATTTCCACTTTGAGATTTTTAGAATATTCTAAGTTTAGAGATGGACTCGTGGCAGTGGTGTGGCAGGGATTTTTGAAATGTTGAGTCTGTGTAAAGGGGAGGGAAGTGCAGTGAGGGGAGGAGAACAGCTGACTTCTGTTTCTCTCCTGGTTTAGGAATTACTGGCCTCTTTTATCCTTTTTTTTTTTTCATGTGCCCAAACTTGGAGCTAACGGGAAAGCTGCTCTCTGCCTTCCTGAATGCTCCCAATGTATACAATTTCCTGTGCAGAGAGCCCGGGCTCGAAAACAAAAACAGACGGGTTCTGAAGGAAGAGGGAAGTGGGAGGTGACTGAAGTGAGGGCCTGAAGGGCACAGATGGGAAATGGGGGGGGATTCGGGGGGGGTTGGGGTGAGGAGATGGACGACACACATGGTTCTCGTTACCAACTGCTATGCGTTTCATATCTGTCTTTTTCAAACTTTATTGCAAAGATATAATCAATGGATTCATTAAATGTGTAGCACTGATGTTAGTGATGTAAAGCAAATCATGTTTTCATCTATTATTCCAAGCATCTGTGTCACTTCCTGTCTTGTGTAAATGTAATCCAATTACATCACTGCACTCCCCTGAGAAACATCATGAAAAACTCCCTGGGTAGTGACGAGGTATCTTCATATTTGCCTTTTAACAGTTTCACATGGAAAATTACAGATCCTGAAACCCGAATTCCATAAATTGAGGTCTGAAATTTTACAGCTGTAAAATCCTGAACTTTCCCTGGGGGGATATTTTAAAACCTAATCACTAATTGCAGTGTATCTGTGTCCTATGTTAACCCCTGCTGGACTACTGTCAAACCACAACTGACCACAGGGATTTACGGCATTGGAGACATTTTTTTAATTAAAATTTGACACAAGAACTGAAGGCAGCAACGCTATGTTTGGAAACTTGGTTTGGTCGGTTGGCATACACGCTGTCTAGTCTAACTTGCCTCATAACTTCGCAACCATTATGGTTTGCAAGTCACATTTGGGCCATAAGAGCATGTGAAATCTTAGCATAGCGCACTAACTTAGGGGCAGTGGAAAAGACAAATTATCACCTATTGAGTTGATATGGCAACTTGTTTACCAACAGTTGCTCAGTTAGGCATCTACCAGATATGGAGTGACATTATCGTTCGTTAGAGGTGTTACTGTCCACCTGATGAATGTCTAATATTACTTCTCCTCCTGGTTTTTGGTCTCTACCAGCTCCTGAGGAACTGTCTGGCTTTAAAGCTGCTGAATGCTCCACTATATGTTCACCAGCTTGTCGCTAACATAGCTTTTTGCTACACCTGCTTTGTTATTTCTTGACTGAATAGGCATTATCAGTGGTCATCAGCCTCATAGATAAAGGTTAGATGGTGCCTGCTACATCTACTGGTAGCTTCAGAAGGTTGTTATCAGCCTATTAAATGGCCGTGTTTATTTTTAGGCTGTAACCTCTAGCGGCCGTAGTAATTACCATGGGAACAAAGTAAGAAGTTAGCCTATATAATGTTGGTATAAAGAGCGAGAAAGTCCACATACAGAGAAGGTCAGGGGGGTAAGGCTGGGGTGGTGGATAAGTCAAACAAACACAGAACTTTCACCCAGGAGACCGGGGACAGCGTCGTTTGTGGAGCCAACAAAACAACTGTTATATACGAAACACGTTTTCCAAACAAATGTAACATGCTAACATTATTAGCACAAGCCTATGGCATTTTACATTGTATAAATTAGC
>JAPZEB010000006.1:14162087-14172982 GCA_029783705.1 Chaetodon striatus
CCAAACAAATGTAACATGCTAACATTATTAGCACAAGCCTATGGCATTTTACATTGTATAAATTAGCCTAGCAACTAAAAGAGATTTCCTCTGCTCATATTAAGCCAGGATAAATTGCACGCAAGATTTAAATGTTATCCTTTGTGACTTTATTGTCTTCATAATTTATTATTTCTTATCTGTGAAATTAGTGTAAATAAGAGCTTTGTTTCCACTGAGGGAAATGGCTTCGGCTTATGAAAATAAAAAGGAGGTCTGCATTGCCGTGACATTTAGTTAGGCTTCTGGGGAGGTGCACATCAGGCTTCGGTGTCGGTTACGGCATAGGCTCTACGTCGACGCAGAGCCTATGCTGTAGCTGTGGCGTCAATTCCACACAGAGATACATATTCCGCCTCAGGGGGGTGGGAAATGGGAAAAATAAAAAGGTCAAAGTGCACACCAACTAATTTTTTCCCAAAGATGGTTTCTGTCATTTTAAGTAGTCCTTATCATGCTGATGTTTGTTCAAGTCTTTGTTTTTCTGTTAAGTTTGATAGGTTGATTTTAATTAGTTATTTGATGGCATAAAAACTGGGGTTTGGCGGCATAATTGACAGCTCGGTGTGCCAAATCAGTGTGCTCTCCATCAGTGGTGCTGCTTGCAGTTGGACGGGTGGGTGTATGGGAGCTCAATACCATGGAGTCGCTACTGCACAGACTCTGGCTTCACATGACTGCACCAGGGCAAGATGGCAGCGGCAGTATCTGGGATATTTTGCCTTATTTTTGTACGAGACGCACTGTCCATCTTTATATACAGTCTATGATTTTAACCCAGATCATGATCTTTTCTTTAAATCTCACCATGTAGTGTTAGCGCCTAAACCTAACAAGCCTGAAACTGAAACCTGACAAAACTGCTCCAGATGACTGCTAACCGCCATTTAATGAGCTGATAACAGCCCTCCAACCCCACTAATATGTGTAGATTGCCCCGTCTTATCCGTAGATATGATGCTGATAACCACAGATAACGCCTATTTAATTGAGTGATAACATAATCTCAAGGCAGTGGCTGCAAATGACACTGATCAGAGCGGCGTGAGTGAAGTAAAAAAGTAAAGTTGCAGGCCAGAAAACCAAAACAATGAGGTAAAAGATCAAAATCTCTAAGTACAGCTGAGAAAAATTACGTTGGAAGTTGGGTGATATTTCTGTGTGAATCCTTCACTGCATGTACTTTATGCATGCTTTCTTTGAGAGAAACTTAATCTGTCTGCAGATTTAGCGCCGCATACATCCTGCTCTATATTCCTATTCCTAGTCAAGATAATTGGGGAGCCTACATCACACAGTGGCTCAGTTATCTTGATCTGCGTGACTTTGAACTTTGGGAGAAAAGTGGAGCACCCAGAGGAAACTTGGACAAACTCCACACAGAATTTGCTGTACAAAGGTGCCACTGAGCTGCTGGGCTGCCCTAAAACACTGCAGTTAAATAACTATGCATTCACACATGATTTTAATTTAAGAGACAGCTTAATTTTCATCCAATAGTTAAATCTTTTAAGAAAATGTGTGAGCTCAACCAAGGACTTTATATTCACTCTAGAGGACAGAGACATTCCTGCATTTACTATATATACAGGCAGGAACAATACAGTACACATAGTAGCACCACTGACATTTTAACGTATCTGAATGGACTTGTTTATAGACTAGATCGTAGTGGTCTGACTTCCAGAGTTGATATTTTTGTGCTAAAAGTGTTTTGTGAATGTCACATGTGATCTTGATGACCAGGCCTGGCCTCAGCGAGACAAAGCTTTCTTTCTGCACCATAGGAAGAGGTGGTGACATCATTCTGTCCATACAAAGCCTCAGACATCCCGCTCTTTCTTTGCACTGGTTTAAAAAAAGAGGTCTACGCTGAGAAGACAGTTCATTGTATCTGAATAATAAGGGGTTTTTCTTGTCTTTACTTTTAGTACATGTCATCAGAGTGTTGCAACATTGTGGTGTTTCTGCAGCATAATTTAGCTCCTACTAAGTGACAGAGAGAAGAAATCAAAACATATTCCTTTATATAAATTGAAAATTGAATCGTAAAATGGATTCCACATGCACTCAGCAGTATATTTGGGGTAGGACATAGCTAATTCATGTTTGGGATGCCATAGTCTGCATTCACACTCAGTATCTGTGCTCTCACCAACAATGTGAGACAATGGAGGACTATACTACTTTGACAGGGACTATGAGGAGCTGTTCTGACTGACCAAGTCATGCAGTGTTATGCCTAAACCAGGGGTAGGCAACCTGCAGCTCTTAAGCTCCTCTACAGTGGCTCTCTGTGGCTTTGACAAAAAATATCACATGAAAATGAATAACTATTATTTCTTTATTTATTTTCTAAATTGTCATAAAATCATAAAATATAAAATATGTAAATATAAATAAAATAATAAATTTAAAAAATAAAATAAATAAATAAAAATATTTTTATTTTATTATTTTATTTTATACAAAATTTTGTTTCAATATTTCGTCAGCTAAAATGTGCATCAAACATCTACGGCCTGGCACTATTTCCTCTAAATTTTGCCAAGCCTCAACAGTGGTGGCCAGTCTTGAGCCTCCCTTGCTGGGCCAGCAATGGATCCAAATCCATTAAAGTAAAAGTCTCAGAGGAAAATACAGAATTTTATAGTGCATGCACAGATTTGTTTGCTTTCACTGCCAACGCTGCAAATAATCCCAAATAATCATAAATAGCCCACTGCAGAGGAGCCATCTTGTGGTAAAACATATTTTTGAATGCTCATTTAGACCTATTTTGAATGTTGATATGAGAATTTACACTGAATGTGCAGTGTTAGCATAAGGCTGGAATATGTTTTGCAGCTCCAGGAGGATTTTTTTTACTTAAATGTTATTGCTTTTTTACTATTTGTTTCCACAAAATAAACATACAAAATCAACTGTCACTGAAGTGAACTACAGATACATAGGTACTCATCCCAGCGGTTACCTGAAACACATGTTTGCCATGGCCAACAAGAGATTTAGGTGGTGTCTCTGCAGTGGGCCTTGTATTCAGTCCATTTGGCCCATTTTTCTGTGAATTCTGATTTTTGGAGTCTCAGTAAATGAGTAAGTCTTTCCAGTCACTTAAAGAAAGGAGGATCATCTTTGTGCCATTTCCTGGAAATAGCCTTCTTCGTGCTGCTAAAAGGATGTTGATTAAGTATTGATCCTTATGTTCAGGCACATTTTTTTTTTAAATATTGTGCATTCACATTCAAATCATAGAGAATAAAATATTTTATCTTCTTGAGTTCAATTCTTGATTTGTCATTCATGTATTTTTCCCCTCAAATCTGCTTTCTTAAGCTTACATACAGTATATGGCCCTCACTTGTCCTGTGTGCACCATCTTCCCTCATTTCAGCCAAACAAGAATTCATTTGGTTGTAATTTTGTTACTATGATGAATTAAGGCTACCACTGTGCAAACTGCCTGGCAATAAAAGCAATCTTTCCGCAGTTAAACAGGATAAGAGACCTAATTCATGATGTTTTTCTAATGGGGGATATTGTGCTCTTGAGGCCCCCTATTGGTCACATCCATGTACTGCAAGCTGTTGCCATGTTGGTGCTTCTTCTGTGCAACATAACACCATTGTACAGTAACATTAAGTCCATATAATAGAAGTAATTCAGTGAATTAGGTATGGTTTGCTAAAGAAGTGGGGAGAAGCTTTTAAGAGGGGGGTTGTTTCACCCTGAAACCATCAATAGGAGGGAGTATACACACTGTTATGTATATTTATGTGCATGTCTTATTGGATAAACGAAAACTGTGGCACCAAAATAGTTATCCATGCTGTGGAACATATGAAAAACCACAAGACAATTCATAAGAAAAAATACTATTTATTATACATGAGTTCTAAAGAGAAAATAATTCTATTAGAAGTGAAATGCATGATCTCCTTCTCCCATCATCACACACACAAAAAGACAAATCATCCCAAATCAACATACGAACATTCAAAATAAATCCACCAAGTCACATTCCCAAAGAGTTAATATGGCATCACTTTGAATTTCATACAATGATTTCATATAAAGTACAAATAAAACATGTCAGTGAGATGTTTGATGCTACAATATTACCAAAATTTTCTTGGTTGTGATCATTTTACAAAATCCTTTAGAGGAGTCGCAGCTTAATAATATTTATTTTTTTTACATGTAAAAGTTTTCAACCCACAGTAGAAAAACAACCCTTAAACATTCATTTGCATTTGAAATGTGACCAAAAACTGAACGTGACACAGGTGGTAAGACTGCCAACAGCCTAGAAAACATGTACTCTGGTTTGTTGAAATGTATAACAGTGTAACTCTCAATCGAATATTGAAATATAACGAGGAGTGGCTCAAGTAAACTGTAACCAGATTTGTCATTCGGTCAGTAATATTGCTCAGTCTTTAAAGAAGTAGTATTTTCTGGTCAGGTAAACAGACACAACATTTTGTAGTTGTAACATACCAGCAGCTACAAAACCTTCAAAACATAAATAAAGTAAAATAAAATCAATTACTGGACAAATGATATGAGTGTATCAGAGATTACTACGCAGCATGCAGTGATCAAAAGCATAAGTATGCAGCTTTTTCTAGACTGAAATTTCTTCACATACGGTAACAGTAAAAAAAAAGAAGTTATACTGATTGGTCTCAAAGGACTACAATTATTATTTTAAAAATGTTAAGGTAATAAATAAGAATCCATCACCCATCAACACCTGCTTAAAAAGCATGTAAGGCCTTATATTAAAAGTCATGCAGCATAAGAAATCACATCTCATCATTTTGGCTCAAAGAAACTACTTTTCAAGACAAAAAAAAATGGTCAAGGTTGTTAAGTTCAGGAAATAAAGTCAGTTGGCGTAAGGCAGCCGAGCCTCTTTATAGTGTTAAACTAATAGTGTAGGTTTATTCTAGAGCAGTCAGATGTTTAAAGTGCCACCAAATCTCAAGAGCAGAAACAACCTTGTAATAGTTTACTACAATCAATACACATGATTAGTTTACATGATAACATATTATGCTTGTACTGTTGAGTATTAATTGATATGGCCAGCCCTCTATATATTATTATTGCTTTTTAGAGGTCCTTGAGCCTTTTTTTCTTCTGTACCCACAGGTTCATCTGACTGATGCAAAATTATATTATCCCTTTATACTGGAATTAATTATATTTACTTGGTTTATTTTCCTTAATTCACGAAAAAGAGCAGTAATGTTACTAGCAAGGTTTAAGACGAGAAAGACCCTCAGATCCACCCACACATTATCTGTAACCTATTGTCCTATTCAGGGTCGTCGGGGGGAGCCGATCCCAGCTGACATTAGGCGAAGGCGGGGCAGACTCTGGACAGGTTGCAACACTATCACTGACACACAGACAGTCAACAATTACTGTAACCTGACCTTCGGAGGTTATCTCTGAGACAGTCCTCGCTAACACAGGGAGAATATGCAGACTACACACGGATGGGCCCAGGTTCGAACCCCAAACCCTCTAGCTGTGAGGCAACAGTGATGACCACTGTACTACTGTGCTGCCCAAGGCCACAGACAGCAATCTACAAACCACAGAAACAGCCATTCCTTTGTATTGTGGTCATCCTGTTAATGTTTTTTGCCAGAAAACTGACTAACCTATGGTTAGACTCCGCAGATAAAGGTGCATTTAACCTAGAAACAGAGTTGTTACTTTATAATTATTTTGTTTGTTACATATTTAAATGATTTAATTTATGTATATTTAGATATTACAGATTATGTTTGTGATCCGTACCTAAAAAGTCTGACTACATCGACCTTGCTTCAACACTGTTAAGCAAGGACAATTCTCAGGGGCGTGATTACTCTAAACATTAACTTGATCTTCAAGGCTTTGCACACCCACAAAGAGTTTTTCTCATTTATCTGTTATCTGATTAGACTTCTGGGAAATGTGTGAGGTCACCACATGATGGTTAGAAATATTACAGGAACAACAAAAGGGAGATATCACTCAATCTGTGCCTCGCAGACACTAAGACAAGATTGAATTAGGAAAAATAAATGACAACACTTGTGTCTGTAGGGGCTTTAGAAAAAGTCAATGCAGCTGTAGAATGAAGCACACAAAATACACATTGTCAAATATCAGCATGTTTTATGCTGTACTGTATTACGCAGGCAAATAATGAGGCTTATGCAGAAGTTAATCAGAGTCTGGCAGCAACTTCCTTGTTTGATCAAAGCCAATCATTACTTTAAAGAAAAATAAATGTCTTATTTATAATTTTTTGCAGGCTGGTAACAATATAAAGAAATAAAGGCAGCATGATATGCAAAAATGTGCAAAGATGAACGTCCATAACGTAAACTAATTCAAACAATGTGCATTTTGTGTGCCTAACATGGAGTCTCCTACACACGTAGTCGCCTGTCTGCGCTCAGTGGCCTAAACATACTGTAGAAAATATAAAATAATTTTTGGTCACAGCGGGGGGCTTCCTGTTTGAAATCTCAACTCTGTGGCTTACCAATGTCCACAGTAACATTCACGTAAAGAGGGAGCCTCTCTATCGACAAAGTCTTATATGAGCAGCTGTTCAGTCCGTCCTTTCTCCACACTTGCGGTGTTCGTCCCAACAGTTTCATCCTGGGAAGCAAAAAAATGGATCAAAGACGAGATTAAATTAGCAGCACAAATCAGGACGTGCACATTTGACCAATCATGTGCTGACCTGTCTTTGTTTATTTCATTGCCACTGTCCCGTTTGTGAAACACCATGGTGTAGCGAGCTACATCAGCAGGCGGACGCACAATCTTCATCTTCTGCAGCTCCACCCTGCAGACAGCAGAGCCACATCAGTGAATCAGAGAGGAAACATACACCCATCAGCCAAAACATTAAAACCACTGACAGATGACATGAACAACACTGACCATCTCGTTACAATGCCGTGCTCTGCTGGGAAACCTTTGATCCTGGCATTCGTGTGGATACCACTTGAAGCACTTCAGTCATCCAAACACCACTGCGGACCAAGTCCCCCCCTTCATGGCAATAACACTCCTCTATGGCAGTGCCCCCCCTTAAGCAGAACATGCACCATGCCTCGCCACAAACAATGCTCAGAATTTGCCCGAGGAACATGACAAAGAGTGCAAGGCTTCAACCTGGCCTCCAAATTCCCCAGATCCCAATCTGATCGAGCACCCGTGGGACGTGTACCCCACCTCACAACCAACGCCCCAGTGCCAGACTCCAAAGCACACCCCTAGAAGTCCCAGGAACTGGCACGTCCCACGTTTACTCAATCAGATTGGGATCTGGGAAATTTGGAGGTCAGGTCGAAGCGTTGAGCTCTCTGTCATGTTCTTCAGGCCTCTCCTGACCAGTTTTTGCAGTGAGGCATGGTGCATCGCTCTGCTTAGGGGCCCATTGCTATCAAAGTGCATTGTTGCCATTGGTGGGGGTGTACTAGGTCCACAGCGGTGTTCGGGTGGGTGCTGCATGTCAAGTGATATCCACATGAATCCACCAGGAGCCAAAAGTTTCCCAGCAGACACCACATTGTAACAAGATGATCAATGTTATACACTTCATCTGCCAGTAGTTTTAATGTTTTGGCTCATCAATGTATATACACAAAAAAGAAACATTCTTTAATACAGTTTTTTCTTGTTTCTGTCTCACCTGATGCGAAGGTCATCATCCTCTCCACCCCAGCCCCAGTAAGTGTTTGAGAATCCATTCACTTGGAGAAACTGGTCTTTGGTCATAGCTGTGACTCCTCCGAAGTAGCCTTTGTAACGTAGCCTGAGCGTGGAAGAATGTGAGGAATGTGAGGAAAAATTACAGTTCTGTGTTTAGAGATTTTATCAGGGCTTTCAAGATAATACTGGGCTCGAGGAGACTGTTAATATTGTGCTGTCTATTCACAAGGGTAATATAAAGTTTAACTGCTGACTCATGATTCGCAGTAAATTCACTCTTGGTCGTATACTTACTTGTATCCTGTGGCGTTCCGGCCAACCACCAAGTGTTTGGGCTGCTTGTCACAGACGTATAAATTATGATCATTTTCAGGAACAAGGTCCACATCGTGGAAGATGAAGCACTCCCAACTGTAGTCCTTCAGTGCCTCCAAATACCCGACATTGAGTAACTTGGCACGGTTAAAAGTTGCATCGCCAGCCTTTAATAAAACAGAAAACATGATAAAAATCACAATCTGCTATTGTCTGTTATGGACTATGTGCAGTTCAGAGTTCGGTGTGGGTGTGGGTTTTTTTCTGTTGTATCCTTTTTCCATTGAAAACAATGACTTTCAGTATGTAGGAGTGTCGGAGGACAGGGTCATCTCCAGCACAGCCACAGGTCAGAGAAATATTAAATACTTGTGTGGGCCAGTTATTGAATAACTTTCATTGCTGCAGTGGTGTCATCACATTCAGGCTATTACAGGGAAAACACACTGCTTAGCATATGAATGATGAAGGAGTTTAATGTGCTTTATTCTGGTTGAGTTTTACAAGTAACCACCATGAAAGCCAGATGCTGCCTCAGCACCAGAATATTATAAAGTATTTAATAAAATTGTGACAGACAAGGCTCACACACACAGTGTGTACACACTGCATTCAAATCATCAAGTGATAATTCAACCAGTGCTGACACACCGTTGATTTGCATGTTTCTATTTAAACACATTTGTACACCCTCTGCCTTCTAGTTACTGATAATAATCCTTTCTTCTTGGAGTACTGAGAACATTATGTGGTTGCAGATGATTTGCCTGTGGCATGTGAAAATGTTTGGCCTCACTAGTTTCTTTGTTTTCAGCAGCTGTTTCTTTTTTGCATCACTGAACTTGAGTTGTTGCATTCAAGTCTTTGAAGTCTACAAGTGTTACAAATTTTATGTCTCCAGTAGCGATGCACTGATACGAAAACTGCTGACCGAAACAGATTTATTAAGTGTTTAGAGAAAAAGATTGAGCAAGTAGCCAGTTGTTTGGTTTTCCTTGGACGTTTTATGTTTTACCTGCTCGACGTTTTGTCATTTGAAAAAAGTTTATTTACATAATATTTATTTCCATTTCTCCACTTAAAAGGAAAGTTCGGATTTTTTGAAGCGGGGTCGTATGAGGTACTTATCTACAGTCAGTGTATTACTTACAGTGGATGTCAGTGGACAACCCCCAGTTTGCAGAAGCAGACAGGAGTACTGACACAGAGGCTAAGCAATGTACTGCTGTGGAGGGTGGCAGCAGCAAAACATATTTTAGCCGTCTAAAAAAAGCCATATCAGTTTAAGTGTACACTATATTTAGAATATTTACAGTGCCATCTCACAGCCCTTTCTGACAGGGAACTGAAGTTGCTCTCTTCAAAGCCAGGCTCCACTGAGAAAAACAGTGATTTAACATCTCTGAACACAGAAGCCGCTGCTCTACCTCTGCCTCAATCAGCTGTTTTGGTTGTGATACTGTGAGACTTTGATGTCCTAAGGGGTTAGTTTGGATTCAGGGCTCATTGGTAGATGACTGTCATCTGCGACAGACAACGGCATTGTTCATTGGCCCAGCCCTAGTTCAGCGAGCTAAAATGACTGTTTTTCTCAGTGGAGTCTGGGGGCTTTGACGTGAGCACAGTTGGGGAACTGAAGCTGTAAATGGCTTCCCCTTCGGAGTGGGCTTTCTTCAGCAGAGTAAAGTGGTGAAAATATTGTAAATGTAGTGAACACTTATACTAATATTGATTTTTTTTTTTTCTGGGTGGGCTTTTATTTAGGTGACTAAAATACATTTTGCTGCTGCCCCCTCAAAACTGGGGGTGTGCATGTAATACAGTGACTACAGATAAGTATCTCATACAATCCCACTTCAAAAAATCCAAGCTATTACTTTAAAGCTGCCCCCTTTTTTTACCACGGGAGACACGTAAGTGCAGTTGCATCACATTTGGTCAATACTTTTTTTTTTTTTTTAGATTGACAGGACACGATCGAGACTGACAATCATAGTTTTCAAAGAATAAGCTTATATACAATGATACCAAGTTTTACTTTTGGTTAAGAAACTGTGAGGATTTTTAGCAAAACAACAGTAAAATGACTACAGGTATGAGCTTGAATTACAGCCACTTTAACTAAATCATTTACTAATACTAATAAGCAAAAAAGAACTATTACAATTCAGTGCACTTTCCTAATATCATAGACCAGTACTCTCAGTATGAACCCTAAACATGAATTGATTTTATATGAGAACTGTGTGTGGTGTGGAGCAATACCTGCTGGATGACATAAATGGCATAGTGTAGCTGCTGCCTCTGCAGAAAGGGGTGCAGGTGGTGTAAGAGGTAGAGGAGGTGTCTCTCTCTGCTGCGATGAGGGATGAGGATGGCCACGCTCTGCCTCGCTGCACAGTCCGAGGGCTCGTACTCACCCTCAGTCACTCCTTTGTTCTCACTCTCCACATCCTTCAGTTTCAGAGAGGATTCAAAAGACAGCTTCACAGCTCCCTCTGTGGAAGTTAGCAAATTTAACTTAGAGATTGTTCTGTTATATGTGATTCATACAGCAGCACATATCACATTTTGAAACTATTTATTTTGCTCCCTTTTTGAACCTGTACAGAACACACACTATGTGGCACCTATAACTGTAATTCGCAAGCTTTTTTGACAAATTTTAACATTATAATCTTTCATGTATGACAATTAAAAACTAGAATTACTGCCTTGCAATTTTATGCCTCAGACATAGACTACTTACAGTTTACATCCATGTCTGTAAAAACATGGATGCTTCACACACATCTTCCCCCTGGTAGCAC
>JAPZEB010000006.1:14199647-14210754 GCA_029783705.1 Chaetodon striatus
TGTGAATTCTCACTGGATGTTGTAGAAAGGCTTTTTATTATGATGATGCACTCACTGGAAATGCTGCAGCAGCTGCAAAGACCCACTGTGGCCCCCAGAACTGTAATCATTAACCACATTAAACTGAGACTTTTGAACCAGGAAAACAAAATCTTTGCACTTTATGTGTGCTGCTTGGCCTGTGGTTGTGGGATTTGGGATGGTTTTTTTATTTTCTGTTGTATCTCACACAGTCATGTCACACCATTAGTACATAAAAAGAAAACAATTGGTGGTCCCCTAAAAATAGCCTACCTCTGCAGTTAGATGTTGTCTTGCTACACGTCCAAATCTGTTAGTGTCATCAGGATAATTAGCTTTATGTCATTTATTTAAACAGTATTAAATCAGTTTATGTCATGGTGCGTATTCTCTGACATGACCTCAACTTTATGGTACCTTGACCACAGCACACTTCAGTGCACTAGAGGCCAACATAGAACAGTAATTGCCTGTGGAAACCCCCTCTAGGGAGAAACGGACCCTTCCACCAGTCATAATTTAGTGCTTTATGGAGGACAAAGTGTACTTCAAAGGGCCAGAAATGTGACCGCAGGGGCACCGGTGGCATTTCAAAATGACGGTATGAGGTTATGGAAGAATAAAAACACAGATTTATTCGGAATTTATTTTTGTGATTTAATAACAGTGGCCCACCTGGTAGGTTCATGTGAGCAAAGCTTAACTCCCGACTTCATAAAAAATCTAATCCACCTGATTTAATCTTTAATATTTGAAGATTGTAGATGCAAGGGGGCTGCTGAAAAACAACACAGCAGGCTTTAATATTTTCTCACAACATGTGCTTTTAGAGTGCAGGGGTTTGGTTTATAAAAACAGAAAATCCAGTTCTAATGAAATTGCTTTCTGGGACTAGACAGATATTTTTATTTATTTAATTTTTTATAAATACATCGCTTTTTTCCCTTCAAACTCCTGTATTTGGTATCTTGTGCTGTAAGCTATATTTTTAAACAGCTTGTGTCAACCAACATAAATCTGAATTTCCTGTGATGCTTCTCGGCTTTGATATTCAAACACACATATACAATACACACACGATATAAACACAGTCTTGAAGTATTACAAAGCTAAAGCAAATCTGGCAACAAATGAGAGTATTTATCCAAACTCTTCGGAGAGCAGCCTGGTCTGTATCTGTGTGCAGGCTGCACTATGAATCACGAGGATTCTCTCATCTGCTGGGAAAAGTTGACATGCTGGTGGTGCTAAGAATACAACACAAACATCAGCTGCAGAGCATTACTCAGCTGTGGAAAAAAAATAACATTTGGCACCGAGTGTCCACTGCCTTTGGAGAAAATACCTTAATTGTGAAAAAAGTGTGAAACTATCACGTGATTCGAGTGGGAGTAAGAATCCTGACCCCATCTGCTGCTCCAAACAGCTGTTGGACCGACTGTGGAGAGTGCTTAAGAATCGAGCTGTATCAAGAAATTCTCCACAATCCTTGTCCTCACTGAAGAGTCGTTTAGGGATTTTGACTGCAGGACATTGGATTCTGGGATGCACCCAGATGCAGTTATGTAAGTTTAAGACACACACTAACTCTCCATGACATTCTCTCTTCCTGTCTTTGAGGTAGAACACTCCCCTGATAGGATCTGACCAGGACAGCTCTACAGGAAGGAAAGCAGTCAGTGAACCTCTGCCTGTAAACAAGCTTAACATTTAAATTTTGAGAAGTTACAAACCATATAATAATTAACTAAAGGACAAATAATCCCTCACAATAGAGCAGTCAGTGAAGCTCTGCCTGTAAACAAGCTTAACATTTACATTTTGAGAAGTTACAAACCATATAATAATTAACTACAGGAAAAATAATCCCTCATAATAAAAGTTGCTAGTTACACATAAGGTTGTCACCACTGATGTTGAGCACAAGTGAAAGCTCAGGCTTTCTACAGTTGTTAAAATGTGTGAACTGTACCAATGAATATCTATTTGTAAGTACTTAACACACAAGGTTCTGTTCTCGGGAGTCCTGTGGGGGATTCTGTGGGAATACAGTCCATGTATAACCAAAGTGAGAACTGTGTCCGTGTACTTGGCACAAAGTCACGTTTTAAGTGAGTGTTGGCCTCTGCCAGGGTTGTCCCCTGTCACCGATTCTGTTTCTGATTTTGATGGACAGGATGAACGGATCTCAATGCGTAGCCGGGGGGATGAACGTGGAAAGTCTCCCGTTTAGGGACCTCAAAATTCCATCTCTGCTCTTTGCAGATGATGTGGTTTTGTTGGCGTCATCCGACCGTGACTTTCAGCGCACACTGGGATGGTTTGCAGTCGGGATGGGAGACAGCACCTCCAAATCTGAGGCCATGGTTGTCGGCTGGAAAATGGTTAATTGCCCCCTATGGGTTGGGAGAGCGTTACTGCGCCAAAGAAAAGCGATTCAAGTATCTTGGGGTCTTGTTCACGTGTGAAGGTGAAATGGAGCGTGAGATGGACAGGCAGTTTGGTGCGGCATCAGCAGTGATGAGGGAGCTGAGCCGGAAGGCAAAGCTCTCGATTCACCAATTCATCTACATTCCAACCCTCATCTATGGTCATGAGCTTTTGGGTAGCAAATGAAAGAATGAGATCGCGGATACAAGAGGCTGAAATTAGTTTCCTCCGTAGGGTGGCTGGGCTCAGCTTTAGAAGAAGGGTGAGGAGCTCAGACATCTGGAGGGAGCTCGAAGTAGAGGTGCTGCTCCTTCGCATCAAAAGGGGCCAGTTGAAGTTGTTCGGGCATCTGATCAGGATGCCTCCTGGGCACCTGCCGTTAAAGGTTTTCCAGACATGTCCAACTGGTAGGAGACCCCAGGGTAGATCCTGAAAAAACACCGGAGGGATCACATATCTCGTCTGGCCTGGGAATGCCTCGGGATTCCCCAGGAGGAGCTGAAAAGCGTTACCTTGCTCAACCTGCTGCCCCTGTGACCTGGCCCTGGATCAGTGCTTTAAAATGGATGGATGGATTGATGGAAAAATCCCCCCAAATCCCCCCCAAATTAGCTGTTAAAGTAGCTGATAATGTTTCTTTTTTTCTAATCTTGTTATATTGTGGTTTATTTTTCCTCAAAAGGCAGATGACTCACCAAACATAATGCCAGGGTATTTCCGATGCATCTAATGCTCAAGCACTTCAGTCATCAGCACTAAATCTCAGGTTTTTTAAAGTAAAAGGGCAGTGGTTTTCTCTCCAGATTCACCTTGATTTATTATAACCTTTATTTAATCAGCTAATCACACTGAGATCAAGATCTCTTCTTCAAGAGAGGCCGCGGTTTAACAACCACGCAGGGTGAAATTCAGCAGACATCGTGCCAAAAATCCTCAAACTTTAGTAAGGCAATAAAGCCGCAGCTTGCATGTGATATGATACACCACGGTATTGTGCTCTCCCAGCTGCTTATCAAGTCAAAAAATGACCAATCTATACTGATATCACTCTCTGTGCATTCAGTACACAGAGGGGCAATCAAAAGTTACTCCAAATGTCAAAAAATAACTCTTCAATTGTACTCGACAACAAATTTATGATGGCTGAGATTACTGTAGCTTGGATTTATGTTAACTTTACAATCCTTTTGAGTCTTCAGTCCCAGTACTGAAACATGTGAGCACTCTTATCAGGGGGAAAAGTGCTCATTCCATCAACATAAAAAGGCCTGTGTGAGTGATTCTAAAGCCTTACACACACATCCTGACAAAGTGTTGTCCCACTGTCCAATTAACCTCACACAGAGAACGGACGGAAGTGAGAGCAGGAGTGTGATGGGTTACAGCCCCCTGGAGACACGCAGACCTACGAGAGCACTTCACCAAACTCCAGGTTGTATTGTGGCAGCGTTCCTACTATCTGAGTGCTTTCATTCAGCCTTTAGATATCCGTTGAGGTATTTTTGCTCCTGGTATTCAGCCTTTTCTGCTGCGGGTTGGCTGCATAAAGGCTAATATTGACTTTAGTGATGTGTTTTTGTTTGGCATGGTAACGCTTCAGGCCTTGGCTGGCACTGGCCTCTTTGAGTGGCTTACCAGAGGAGCCTGGCAGATAGCCAGCATGTATAGCAGCTAATAATGGACTCTGCTATACGGTGCTGCTGTGCTCATCAGTTGACAGAAAAGCAAGTGGAAGGAAACGACTATATTGTTACAAGCTGTTGTAATTTGGGTTAGTGTATATGTACAGCATTAAAATATATTAAGAGTTATGGTGTTATCCATAGTGATATCCATGAAAGGCAAATAAAAGAGTTTAATAGATTTCAGAGATTAATAGAGCATTTAACCTGGCCCCTAGCTGTTGCTTTCCTGAAGCCTGAGCAGCTCCAAAGAGGAAGGTAGTTATGTTTTATCTTTTTTTTGCCAGGAAAGATCCCTCTGGCATTGAGAGAGCAGAACAGAATACAGAAAATATGGATCACAATTGAGGAGCAAGGATCAATGGGCCCTCTGCCAACAGTTTTCACGAGCTACTCCATCAACAGGAATGGAGGCACGATAGGGAGTTGTGCAGCACAAAGCAAACCACAAATCTACACGAGCCTTGACAGATCTTTTTCTCGCTAATGCAGAAACAATCTGAGAGACAAATAGAAACACTGGCAGTTTTGGAGGAGATCCACCCAGCAATGAAGTTCAGTAATGTTACAAATCAATGTTGTTTTTCAGGCTGTGACAGGGTGTTCCCTCTCTGGGTTATGTAAGGTCTAGCACCGGAGAACGAAAACTGTTAGTGGTTAATCAGGGTTGATTTCCCTGGAGTAAAATAACCTGTCCTGTGGGTAACTCATTAATTACAGTAACCATGTTACTCCATGATTAAGTTTTATTTTTGCAATGACAGCTTGTGTTTATGTTATTTATATGTATATTAATTACAGTTTAATCTATGAGCTGCAGAGAAAATGGTAATAACACTGTCAAAAAGAAAACACTGTACTTTCATTAAAAAATTGCACACAATTAGGATTAGGCACTTGTCAAAATTGTAAATGCAATACAAAATACAGTGCTTAAACATCACATTTACCCTTGCTTGAACTGAGATGACTGGAATCTTCCTTAAGAGATGAATACTGTTACTCAAAGGGGACTTATTTTGCTTACTTTCAGATTCATATCTGCATTGTGTTTCCTATTAACACATGTTTACATGCTTTAATGTTCAAAAACATGTTATTTTCCTCATACTGTCTGTGCTGGAACACCTCTGTTTGTAATGCTCTTCTTGGGGCCTGTCCCTTTAAGCCTTCTCCCAAAAAAAGCTCAGTCTGCTCTGATTGTCTTCCATATTTTTAAGTCTCTGCAACGTTATTACAGCTGGAGAATTACCTTAAGTGTTGTGGCACTTAAAAGTTTCTTAACTAAAATTTTCACAGCTGGACATATGATCAGAAATCATCGGAAACCAAGATTACACGTTTCTCTGACATTAGCAAGTAGCTACATGTAGCAGTCAAAGCTACGTAATGTGAACACTTGCAGTAGTATGCCTGAACCAGACAACCATATAAAGAAATCTGTCACGAGCTGATGTCAGCTTGTCTCGAAAGTAGAAAAAAAGGTCTGAAGCCTAAGGATGTAGCTCACAGGGATTATTTCTACATAGGTTTACCTCATTATTTGAGACTTTAGCCATGTTTTATATGAACATCTGATATTGTAACACTACATATTTGACAGAAAATAAGGAAAAGCATAATAGGTCCCCTCTAGGTACTTTTAAATCTAGATTACCAGTAATACATTACTTTCACTAACCATTATCAATATAAAGATAATAGATAATAGAGTGGTGTGTTTACATTTCTCATCAAAACTTTGAGAAATTCATCCTGTTGTATTTAAACCCGCCATTCATCTGCTAAAGCCAATAGCAATGTTAGAGTGTGAGTTCAGTCCATCCCTGGGCTGTGGTCTGGGCATTGCAAGGCCTCTACAGTGGGAAGGAGGGCACATGAAGACTACTGTGGGACGGTGGCAGAAGCAAAGGGCAGCGGAACAGTGAGGGTAACATTTGCAGGTCAGATTATTAATAATGTATGAACAGAATTACTAATACATTAATTTAAAAAGTGATTAAAATATAATAAAAAAGACTAAAGGTAATTAGTTAAAGCAAATATTTAAATTGTTAACAAATTAAAACTTACAAAGGTCAGTAACTGTGATCATTTACCTGACGCCAGGATCGCTCATACTGTGTCCATGGTAGCGGTAGGTCTGAAGCTCCATGAGAATGGGACCCTGATGAAAAGCAGGACGAAAATAACTCAGCTGAGACACTGACGACCACGTGTCCTGCTTGATGTAGTTCAGTGTTTTAAACTCACCTTCCCAGATCGGCAGTGATCCGCTGCAAACTTGGTTGCTTCCCTAACACACAGAATATCCATCCCATCCACCTGGAAGACAAAATACAATTCCCTCAGATTTTTATGTAGTCACAATGTGCCCCTTTCAGCAAATACATTACAGTAATGTATACTAAACTGACCAAATGGACTGCACAGATGCCGAATATCTTTTTTCTTTATTATATGAATTATCAATATTGTAAATATAAATTAATTTTTTGGTAGTCTACTAAATAATGACATCAACTGCCTTTTTCAGTCCACTTCATACATTTTGCTGCAATAAAAACGACTGAAGTGAGATGAACACACTAAAAGTCAGGGACATAATTTCAGGGACATAATTTGCAGTTTAAAAAAAAGGTAATAAATCACAATGAGGCTGCAAATAATTATTGTAATTGTTAAGTAATCTGTTGATTACTGTCTCAGTTATTCGATTTGTTAATTTAAATGTCAGAAAATGGTGAAAAAATGTTGATCTGTGTTTCCCAAAGCCCAAGATGACATCCTCAAATGTGCTGATTTGTCTACGAACCTAATCAGTTTACAGTCATAGAGGAGTAAAGAAGCTAGAAAATATTCACATTTAAGAAGCTGGAAACAGAAAAGTTAGACTTTTCTTTTCTAAAAAAATACTCAAAAAGATAATCAATCATAAAATAATTATTATTCCAAGGCAATGTTATGATGCTGTTCCAAGCCAAGATATCTTGTTCAATTTGACAAATTGAAAGCTGTGCAATGATATAGAAATAACATATATGTATCCAGTTACAGTCACTTTTATCAGTTGGGAAAAAAGTTTAAGGACATGAGTAAGAGCAGTACCCGCAGACCAGGAATGAAGTCTCCTCTCTTGTAGTAGTCTGTGCTGGCTGCAGCTCTCTCCACTGACGTGCCCATGCCATACCTGTTGTTCTCACAGATGAAGATGGCGGGCAGCTTCCAAAGTGCTGCCATGTTGTAGGTTTCAAAAATCTGTCCCTGTTAAGTAAAAAAAAAAAAAAGATTTATTTTCAGGTGGCACGAAGATATGATTGCTCTTTGTTTTCTAACATTAGAAGTACATACCAAAGTCGATATACTGTTAAAGGCTGTTAATACAGACAGCTTAGGAGGGGTCTAATTTTATCTTTTTTGGGGGGAGTCGTAACATTTTTCCTCCTTAAGGCAAACTTTATGTCCCTGTCTTGAATTTGAAGGTATGCAGTGAGTAGCCTTGGTTAACTAGGTTACAGGATATCTGTAGGATCAGCAGCAGCTCTTCTTCCAGAGAAACAGACGATTAAACAGATCCAATACTCCCTGGCTGGTCTTACTCAATTTCAAAGTAATGTACTTATTAATGAAATTGTTAGTCCAGTGTCCTAATGTTTACAAGTCCCCTGCAACCCTGAACAAGATAAGCAGGTTAGACCACAGATAAACAGACGCTGATAAAGTACAGTAGTGAAATATAAACCAGACTGTCCTCTACTTTTGAAAGAAGCTGCTATCGATCCCATTAAGTAATTAAATAAAGCTTGGCAAACCCCGCAGTGATTTCTGTGCCATACCTGATTGGCAGCACCGTCACCATAGAGACAGACACACAGCTCGTCTGTGCCCAGATACTTGCGGGCCAGAGCCACACCAGCACCCAGGGGAACCTGAGGAGAATTCAGAGATGTCTCGGGTTACACTATAACAATCCTAATGAATAAGCAGTTATTTGAACATTAAAATAAGCTGCTTCATGAAAAACTAAATCTTTTTGTTTGGCATTTTGTTTCTTGTTATGATATTTCTAGCAAAACAGCAACACCAGCAGGCCGTTATTCAATACCCAGGCACAAATAAGCATGTTTATGTCACCTTCCTTTAGTTCCACTTTATTTCCACAATATCAGAAAACACTATCAAAGCAGACTGACGAGTTAAACCTGCATTCAGCCCTTTGAAACTTATCCCAATGTCATCAGAGTGACAGCATACTGGTCGGACATGGCACAAATAAACACAGACTTTAAAGATGAATTGACCAGTTTGCTTTCAAACAGCCTGCAGTACACTTTGCTGATATACCTGAGCTCCGACGATCCCATTTCCTCCATAGAAGTTTTTACAGTACATGTGCATAGAGCCTCCTTTGCCCTTTGCAATTCCTCCTTTTCTGCCTGTAAATTGAAAACAAAAACATGCATGGGTAAGACATCAGAGGTCAAAGAAATACAAAAACACTATTTGCATCTTAAAATCAATTGCGACTGGAGCTGAAAATATTCTTGAAATGCAAATGTCTCAATCTCTCAGTATTACAGACTCACCGGTGAGCTCAGCCATGATCTCCTTTACAGTCCCTCCTCTGGTGTAAGTGTAGCCGTGGGCGCGGTACGCAGTGATCAGGTGGTCTGTCAAATTTATTCCCGCCTCAATACCAACTGCACAGGCCTCCTGCGAGGAGAAAACAAACAGCTTGACATGACGTCTGTGTGACATACATGTGTGGACATTTGCTCTAAAAGACTGTACATCTACACTGAAAAACTGCCATAGGTTTCAATTATTTCTTATACTGAAACTTTGAAAACATTTCCCGTTGGTGGAATTTTTAAATTATACCAATCTAGGCAAACTTTACTTTTCTGCCATTTAATGTTCTTCCCACAGCAGCACATACACATCATTTCTATAATATTAAAGGGAAACTTTTTTTATATTTTTAGTGCAAAGTGTATAAAATAATAATAGCGCACTCCACCTGTCCGTCATACAAGTGGCAAAACCCTCTGATGATCTTCTGCTTGTACAGCTGATCTGCTTTGAGCTCCATACGCCTCATGGTCTGCATGGTGCGGTAGTACTGCAGACCCTCATCACGAGTCATAACCACCTGAGTGGCAGGGCCCTCATCCAGTTTGTGGATGTCACATTTCTAGAAGGAAGAAAGAACCCATGATAACGCACAAACTGCCTGATGCATTGATCAGTTTAGTAGAAAATGCAACCTGGTGTTTGAAGCTTACCTTTATTTCAAAAGAAGCCTCGGTTGTGAAGTCAGCATATGTGCGTGCTGACATGACCACTGCAGCTCCCTGTCATGAGAGAGGAGGAGTTTAAAAACAAACAAATCTGCTCAGGTTTAAAGTTAACAGAGAGCCACGGTGCCTGTTTATCTATTTGTTTTTCAACAAATCCTTTTTTCCCATTAAACAAAATAGGCCATACATTTGTCGTTCATTTAATGTTGTCTAAACACAAGCAGCTATACAAGAGCTCTGTCTAAAGAAAATAGTCTAAATTGGCAAAATATCTATTTAAATCAGGAGCAATGTGACCGAAAAGAAGTAAACAACATTAAGAATCTGTATTTGCTTTCACTGCTTGACAGGTTTTGATTCTCTGTTGACACCAAAAGTGTGCTGGGCTTCAATACCCAGACCTAAAATCTGCTACCCTTTATTGAGCCCTAACGTTTGCGTAAACAGCAGAGCATAAATAGACAGCAGAGCATAAATAGACACTGCTTCTGACAAAACACATGCAAAGATGTTAGTAACAAATAAAAGTCCTGTATAATATTACTAATAGACCTATGCATATTCAACTCCAGTCAGTGTTGGACGACATAGAGTAGAGTGTTACACAATACCCTCGCCTAAATTGCAACAATCAGAACACAGTGAAATACCTATTCTTGTGAAATTATTAACTTGTCTTCTAAAGTTCGTTTCTCCTTCAATGCAGCTCAAATGCTAGGCAGCCAGCTCCAGTGTGTAGTCATAATTGTGAAACATCATATTAAAATTACACCAAGTATAACTGTATTAAACCATTTGACAGTTTGTTAGGGTGTGTCGGAAGATTCTCAGGCACCTCCCCGTTCATGTTCTGATCATCTGAGCAGCCAAATTCAGGAAAATAAGTAATAAAAGTTCTTTAAACTAACATAACTCCTTCTTTAAGGTGGAAAATATCTTTTAAATTAGACTGAAAGTATTACAGATCTTGTAAAAGTCTTCACAAGAAAAGATATCTAGTTTTATTTAGCAGGAAAAGAAACCAAAATGGACAAGCAGCGACCACCAGCCCCTCTATCTGACAGGGTGAGCTGCCTTGATTTTTTTAATAGAAGTTACCAATGCTAACTTAGCTGCCAATTTTCATACACAGCACCCAGTGTGAAAACACAGCCCCTGACTCCATAATGACAACAAAAGAGCTTAATTATGTAAAATGCATGAAAAAATAACTAACTGGGCCTTTTCTGACCAAAACACTGAAGCTGTCATGAGGAGTTGAGGTTTTGTGCAGACTTTAGCTGTTAGCCAAACAAGCTATCACTCGGCCTGACAAGGTCAGAACAGCGGTGTCAGTCTTGTTTTGGGTAAATGCTGGAGGTCTCAGAGGCAGACTGTAATGATGTGTGTGGCTGAAACCGCCCATAGATTAAATTCTGTTTACTTACATTTCTCTTAGAGCAAGCCCTCAGCACGTTAGAGATATTGGTCAGCATCTTTACCAAGCTAGCTCACCACAGACCCGACACCGCACGGCTCCGTCCTTCTGTCAGGCTCTGTCCTTCCGGCTCCGCTCACTCTTCTTCTTCTCTGCTTTCAATAACGGCAGAGAAAAAACTCTGCTGCCACCACTCCTCCTCTGGCCTGTACGTGACAACACATGTATTAAAGAATAAATCATTTTTAAATTAAATA
>JAPZEB010000006.1:14211081-14252686 GCA_029783705.1 Chaetodon striatus
GTTACTAGCTGCATTTCAATGCTGTTACAGCTTCACAAACTAATGCACCATCGTGAAAGTCACATGTGGTGTCAGTTTATAACGCGGCCAGGCAGCATATCATACCGCCATGAAAGATGCCTTTATGCATCTGTATCTGAAGCTGAAATCACTGACAAAGCGGCATCATTTGACAAGTTGGGGATGAAAACAGGTAGTATCAGCATGGCCAAGGCCCCCTCTTACCCCCCCTTTGGGGCACCACTTCATGGCTCTCCCACATTGATCTTTTTAAAAAAAATACAGTCAGAAATTGCTCCATAGTAACTGTACTTTTAATGTTATCTCCAGCAAAATTACAAGAAATTTAAACCTACAGGTGAGATGTAAGAGTGAGGGGGACAAATCCAGGTTTCTATCTATTTTCAGTGGCATCTAAACAACTGAGATGCTACAGAGAACCAACATCCTTATCCCTGAAGCATTTGATCAGCCTCTGAACATGATATGTGAAATGGTTAACCTTTTGTGTGTTATGATAAAATCAAGTTGGTATTTGTTGCATATTTTGCAGTGTCGGCCTATGGGGGAGCACGCACTGATTCTGCGTGTTGTCCTTCTGCCTGTTCCTGCATTAAAGTCAGCTAAATTTGGTTTGGACCCGGTTGAGCAGCGTGCAGAGAGGACCTCTCCCCCATCTGCCGGTAATGTGTTGATAGCCTGTGTATCAGGGCGGGCTTACGCTGCGACGCACAGTGTGGTCGGTCGGTGGTAAACTCGATTGTGTGCGCATCATCTTCTCCGCTCCAGCCTCAGCATCTCTCTCCTCCATCCATCCATTCACAAACGACTCTCCTGTCCTGCCCATCATCTCCAGCCTTCATAATGACCTTCACGCCATCCATTTGAATGGTGCGTGGTTGCTTTTGTCCGCTGTGGCTGCGCTTATTGCTGCTGCCGTGGAGGGAAACGGATACCTGTGCTGCATTGGCATCACTGCAGAGTGTTTCTGGTGACAGCAGCACGTCCGTACATTTGGGTGTATTGTGCTTGTGACAGCTACCATGGCGAAAACAGTCACCCCATCCAGTGCAATAACAGGTAAGCTCGGTGTACCGTTTGTTGGACTTGGTATCATCACGCCAACGGGCTCTGTTGTTGTGTTTGCGCCGCGATTTGAAGCAGACTCATGAATGACGCAATTGACATTTCCACTGCTTTATGTGCGTGATGCCTGCTGTGCAGTCATGATCCGGCTTCACTGTTATGTTGATGCGCTATGTGCTGTTTGTTTTTCAATGGATGCAGGGCTAAAAGATATATATTTTTATTACCTTTAAAACAAATCCAAAATCTCTAGGCCTATTGTTTTTTTTTTATTATGAATGAAAGCGACCAAAACACAGCAGTTTTTTTTGTAGGCTTCTGTTTTATGTCATTGATTCACATTTTCTCTCAACAACATTTCAGATTTGATAACTGTCCTGTGACTTCAAAGCAAAATTAAGGTCTCTGTGTAGCCTTTCTTTGGTGATGACGCGACTCAATCGGATAAAAGGGTTCAAATGGGTGGAGACTGAGAGAGGAAGACTGGATTACTGTGTCATTTTTATGAGCATCAAACCATTGTCTGATGACTTTGTGGGTTGAAGACTGGGTCACTTTGTCTATACCCCTCCACGCCCTAAGAGAAGGGAACATCTCCCTGCAGGTCAATAATCACATTTGACATAACTGCATGAGGGACTAAACCAAAATTGAGGAAAAAAAAGGATGTTCCCCTGTCACACTAGCTCACTGTCTCATTGAGAAAGTACTGGAAAAGATGCAAGGTGACTACAGGAAGCACTTTATGTTGGAACTTTTACTTTATTTCTCATTCATGCACACATAATTTTCTTTCTGCAGCTTCTATTTTTTCAATAACAGCATTAATGTTTAAGAATAGTGCCTGGACAGCTCTACTGACGTAACACAGGCTGAAGTGTAAGCGGCATTCCCCTCATAACCATAAAAGCTACAGTGAATACACCCCCCAGTTCATTAGAGATAGACTACTGGTGTGGTCACTGGAGAAATCAATGAGACCTTATGGAAAATCGTAAACGCTGGACGTGATGAATGTGAGCAGTTATATGTTTAGTTAAGTCAGTAGAGCGTTAAAGTTCAGGTGAAGTGAGCAAAGCGGCTCTCCTGTCTGACATCAGCCAAACCACATTAAAGAGGGCCTCAGTCTGTCTGCCAGGTTTCAGTATTCACAATAAAATCCCTGAGTAAAAAGAGAGTAATTCACTTGATCGAGTGAGGCGACTGACTTTGTTGGCAGTTTAGCCAACAATGCACATATTGATTCAGTGAATTTGTGGAATTAAACTTTAATATTTACTTATTTAATTTTTTATGTCAACAGTAATAGCATATAGTATTTATTTAACTATATCTGCTTCATATTAGTGTATAAACTAATACAAAAGGTATCACATTTTGAATTTATAATCTGATTTAGGAGTGTCTTACCGTGGATGTTTCACTGAACAGGCCTACCGAGCACAGGCCCAGGGGCCCAGAGTGTCATGGCCTTGCTTACAGTCTGCAAAATATCCCTCAATTGAACACATCGAAACAGGAATGGCTCAAAATGGCCACGAATTGATGCAAAACAACCACAAAGAGACACAAAATGACCTCAAAGAGACAGGACATGACTACAAAGAGAAACAAAACCATTAAACATGAATAATGACTACAAAGAGACTCAAAGCAACAGCAAAAAATGGAGGCAATACAGCAAAGTCTGTGTGTCTTCCTCCAGTGCAGGAAAGGTGATGGGGCCATCTGCCCGTTGTCTTTAAAACCACCCATGCGAACCTTGTGTTATCGCTCTGTACCCTGGGACTTTGGAGTCTTTCCTCCTCTCCACTCACACAATTTACAACCATTGTGAATCAATGTGTAGGAGATATTTTTGAATCAATGGTCTATGTATCTTTTGTGCATTAGGTGAAAAGATGGCACCACCGTCCATCACTCTACTTCCTGAGAAGAGATCTCCGACAAACGGTCACAGCTCTCCAGCCCGAACTGGAAGAACTAGTGAGTAATCCTCTCTGGCTTTCTGTCACATGACGCACTCTTTGCCTTCCGAGCGGTTACATCGGGATGACAATTAGTGACCACACAATGACTGTTACGAGAGAATCATTACAGATTGCATGACTTCACTCTGTAAGCTTATACACGTTAGGGAAATGTGTTTCAGGGCTGCTCTGTCGTCAGCTGGTTTCAGCAGCAACAATAACCAACAGAGGCATTCAGCATATGTGGACTGACTATCCCATCAAGGGCAGTTTCCTCCCTTCTCCTGCATATTGCTGCAGTTTGCCCTTGGCATGGGGCTGCTTGGCATTTTGCAACACAATGCATTTAACTCAGAGGAGCAGCCCCACACAGAGCTGTTTCCCTCTGCTGGTAACAAAGCAGCACTGCAGGTCAGCACTGTGGCGCTGATGTCATTCCTTTTAGGCAAAGCTGAGTGTGCTCTCTCTTCTCCTTCTGTCATGGTAATCCCAGCTCCATCTAACACAGAGAAGAGGCCACAAATAAATGGACATGCGTCCCCTTCACACTTAGCAGCTAACGTCAGCAACAATCATGCAGGTAAACAAAGTAAGTCTCTACGTTTGCTTCTATCATTCTATAACTCTTCTATTTGTGTTGCCTTTCACTGCCATTTTTTGTTGTTCTCTGACATCTTCATTCATCTTTCAGTTGTGGAGGGTTATATGAAGACAGACGACAGGATGCGATTAGCCAAAGAGAGACGTGAGGAGAGGGAGAGGAGCCTGGGTAAGTGATGTCCTGTTTTTTTTGGCACAAGTGCAAATAAAGAGGCCAGTTTTTGTGAACTTTAAACCCCTGAGAAGTCTGTAAGTTCCAGCTCTTGCTGAGGTTATGCTTTCTGTGCAGTTTCCCTGCAAAGTTTTTTTGTCCTGACATTTTTCAGCTCCACTCTTTAATTGGCTGTGGGAGATCTTGCTTGCAAGTAGAGGTTGAGTTCACTGGATTTGTGATATGATGAGAAATGCCACTTGAGACAATGTGACAGTAACACCGAATAGTCCACAAAAGTAGGTCAGTTCATCATGTAGCTTCTGCAGTTGCCTCATGATGACAAGGATTTCTATCTTCATGATAGTCTCTGGTGAGGATTGACAAATTCATTGTAACACATAGACGTTCATGTAATACTGAAAGACTTGATCTGGGTTTAGTTACAAAAAATGCACTATTCTCAAAAAAAGTATATTGAAAAGAGATTATTCATCATATTGTTATTGCAAAATGGTAAAAAAAAATCAAATACCTGAACTCTACACGACCGGCTGCATGGTATAAAAGCCACAGGCATCAACATCGGTCCATTAACTCTGATTTTTGTCCTTGGAACCTGGAGCTGAATTTGTCTTGTCTCTTTCAGCGGCCAGGGAGCAGCTGATCCGGGAGAAGGAGCGCAGAGCTCGGCTGCAGTACGAACGCACAGTAGAGGAACGCTGGAGGCGGCTGGAGGAGCAGAGGCAGAAAGAGGAGCTCCGCAGAGCTGCGGTGGAGGAGAAGAGGAGGCAGCAGCTTGAGGAGGACAGGGTCAGCTGATTTAACAAAAACACAAAGTCATAAGCAAGATCTGTCTAATCTAAAATTGCACTATTTCCCATTTATCTAATTTGTGGTCGTGTGTGTCCAAACTACATAGAAGATCAATTCATCTTGATTTACCCCTGGCAGTGTTTAAAAATAACAAAGAAACAAAGCCAGTGGTGAGGTGACGGTATACAAATAAAGGTCAACTCTGTTGTGTTGCGTTCAGGAGCGACTGGAGGCGCTGATGAAACGCTCTCTGGAGCGAAGCCTTCAGCTGGAGCAGAGGACTAAACGCTGGAGCAGAGGCTGCCCTACAGGAGCAGGTAAGAACACAGCTTATAGCTGCAGATAGAGATTTAGATACAAGAGGCATGCATGCAAGGCGTAAATGATCTGAAAGTGAGAAGCAGCAGGATATGGAAGAAAAGTTGTGCTTTTTCCAGGAGGATTGCATTTTGCTGTATTTCTGTGAGACACCACAACACAGTATGTGTGTGTGTATGTATGCTTTAAATTTGTGTGTGTGTGTATGTGTGTGTATGTGTGTGTGTGTATGTAAGAGAGAGCCTTTCTCTTGGCTTTATCATTGCCGACAGCCTGGCTGCTGAAGTGCGCATGAGCAGAGATGTGTTCCTGGTTTCCCACAGAGACGGGATGGAGTTACATATCTGCACTGGTGTCTGTGAACTACATCTTGTGAACTCCTGTGGATGATTGAAATAATGTGAAAAAAATCACCAAAAATCATCTGTGTGCATGACTGTCTGCCACACTGACCTTTTCGGATAACCAGTGGGGAGTCATCACAGTCAGAAGTTCTCAAAAGCTACACAAAAAAATGTCTGTTTTGGTTTCATTATATCACCACATCCCTGCTGGTATGTTAACTCCCATCCAGGTCTGTACGGCTGGATGAGGAATTGCTCAAATAAACTGTTCATAACGCTCTGTCTGCTCTGCTCTGCTCCGCCCGCTGCCTATAGGTGACAGTGAGAATGTCCCACTCCCTTTCTCTGCTGCCTCCGCCTTTTCCCATGGCATTGCCTCCCCCCTTCCTGCTGTCAGCGAATCTGGTAAAGTTAAGCCCCCCTTGCCATCCCAAATGTATCACCCCTCCTGTTCATCCAACAGTTACCGTGTCTGTGTTTGTTTGCCTCTTTGGAGAGCAACTTAAACCAAAGGCAAACGTGTTCTTCCTGTGACGTACGCATGTTAAGGTGCTCTGTTGTCGAACGTTTGTGCAAATGAGATTTTATGTACTTCTGCAAAGTGTTCTCTGGGCTTTGGTGTGTTTGCTGTGTTTGTGCTCTGCTGCAGTGGCTTCTATCTTAGAGCTATTGTCGCAAAAGTTGGTGTTAAAGCGCAGCGCTGTGGAGACAGGGATACAAATTAGCAGAGCAGGGAGATTTCCAGGCATATATCCAAACTCGTATTATTATCATCTAACCTAATTTACAGGCCAAAGTAGGCTGAAACATTTCCATCTTCCTAATTTTCTGGAGGGACTCTCATTGTTTCCTCTATGACTGCATGCGGACCACCATGCAGGAAAAACGGGACAAAATGTACCAGCATCAGCTATTTTTGTAGACTGAATTTTGTTGGCGAAAACGTGTTTTCTCCCATTAATTCATCATCTTCAGCCTGGTATTCCTATGTGACATGTTAGTTTAAGTAAACACATATGTTCAGAACGTATAACTCTCTTTCAAATTTCCTAGAAGTTGACATTTGGATTAGTTTTCCCAGATTAGTAACCTCTCAGTAATCACAAACAGGCTAAAGGACGCTGGATCAGGATGACTTCTCAATGATCTCAAACACCAGGGGTATTATAGTCACAGTTTGTAGATGAGTCACAAGTATTTGTTTCTTTTTTGGTTTTTGATAGCCTGGCTTTTAAAAATAAAAGCAGCTAAGTGGTGCCGACTCTCTGGGGCAGGCGGTTTTGGAGATTAACTGCGTATGACCCAGAATGGAAATAAAATAGACACGGATGCCGTCATCCCACTTAGAGAGCTGCGCTCTTTAGAGATTACTCTTTACAGATGGTGACAGATGGATGAGAAGCTACAAGAGGTGGCAAGAAGACCGCTTCTGTAAGATGCGTTCTATGTGTAGGGCCTTCGCTTTTGTGATTGTGTGTTCGCACAAGGTCCGTGTGTTATTGTTGGCAGCCACCATTCTGGCACATGTGTGCTTGCATCACACTGACTGGACTGAAGCATACAGACTCAGGATTAATTCCTAAACATGACAAAGAGTGGCATTAACACACCCTGTTATGTCTGACTGTTGGCTGAATCAGTCATACTGGCAGTTGAAAGACAAAAATGTGTTCAGTGTCCTACCCTCAGTCAGGTTTAATCTAATTCTGGGAATTCTTTTCTGGCACAATTAGATCAAGAATGTTTCCCTCCGTGTTTGTCCAGTTGGACAGATGTGCTGACTGGGAGTCAGTCTGGTCAGAGTTCCTCATACATCCAATGTGGAGCGATATTTAATAGATTTGAGCTGTATGTTTGCAGGTTTTCTACCCAAACCAAAAGCCAGATGCCTATACCCCTGATTGAAGTTGGCTTAAACTAAAAAAATACTGAAAAATGAGTGTGTAAGCTTCAGCTGGGTGCAGCACACACTGTCCAGTCAGGCCCTCCCCTGGCTACTGTATTAGTACCTCTGTGTCACTTGTGATTTGCCATCATTTGACTTGATAAGCATGGTGTTTGTCATCATGCAGCACCCTGCAGCCCTCACAGGTCACCTTTCCGCGGCTCGCTGAACCCTGCAGATCACAACAGAGCTGGACTTCAGGGAGGCTCTCAGTCCACTCCTAATACCCCCAAGGTCAGACCTCGCAAATACTTTAATGCTTCTTTAATTGCTTTCTTTTTTTCTTTATTTACAAAGCTGACTTTGAGAGATATGCACTAGACTTCCACTGTACCCGTACAATGGCAATAACTAAATCTACTCATGTGCTGCACCCTGACATTCTTACATAACATCTGTAAGAATTAGGGCTGGGCAGTATATCGATGTTATATCATAATATGAGACTAGATATTGTCTTAGATTTTGGATATCTATCATAAGTGCTGTGATTTCCTGGTTTTAAAGGCTGCATAACACTAAAGTGATGCAATTTTCTAAGCTTACCAGACAGTTGTAGCCTTCTATTACTTAGCTCTACCCACTCGAGCCACATTACTGATCATTTTGTTAATTAAAAATCAAACATTGTGTAAATATTTTGTGTGAAAGCACCAAAAGTAATCAAGGTATTAAGTCACCCTGCCCTAGTAAGAATCAAACATCAATGGATACAAACTGCAGGTTCGTATGTCTTAAATCACTCTGCTTACAGAAAGAGCGGCTGCGCAGAGAGAGAAGAACTGAATCACCAGGTTGTGGATCCCCTTTGAGAAGATCCGAATCCCCTGCTAGTGTCACAAGGCACTTAGCCTCCCCTACTACCTCCAAGTAAGACTATGTGTTAGGTGAAAGGTGGGCAAATTTGGCTGTCAACAGAGATTATCACCTTGTTGACACAGCACACCTTTAAACTTCTCTCCTGTCATTAAACAGTTAATTCTTATCTATCTGTGTGCAGGCTGGCATCTAAAATGCGTGCTCAGTCTCCAAGCAATGCACATCAGTACCATTACTCTCCTACAAGACATCGTGCAAACCTGTCACCTGATGAGAGGAGAGCGGAAGATAAGAAGGTGGAGAAACACGGCGAGCAATCCAAAGCAGTGAAAAAGAATACTGACATCAACAGCGCTAATCCACCTTCACAAGATGAGAAGAATGTGGTCAACGCTGACATCACTAAATCCAGACCATCTAAAGGTGAAACCTTGGATAAGCATCTCAAAGGTGACACATCTGAAAAAAATCAGTCCCCTGACAGAAAGGACCACATGTCTCCCAAAGTGGATTCCTCAGAGAAGAAGACGCAGAACAACACTCAGGATGGAGACAAGAAAAAAGGTGGACTTTATGCAAACAACAGTAGAGTATTTGTAACCATACACTAAAACAAATCTTAGTAGTAAACTTGGATGATCTTACACCAGGGTTTTTTTTTGTGTATTTGACAGATTTAGCACCATGCAACGCAGGCAAGGTGGCAGCTGGCACAACAAATGCAGAGGAGGCTACCAGATTGCTGGCAGAGCGCAGGCGTCAGGCTCGAGCTCAGAAAGAAATGGAAGAGAAAAAGCGGGAACAAGAGAAAGAAGAACAGTGAGTTCATGAAATAAAACATCATTGTATAATCTGTGTGTGGGATTTAAGTCTTTAAGTGTGTTTAACAAGTGAATCCACCTGCCGATCAGGCTAAGGGAAGAGCAGCTGAGGAAGCAAGTCGCACAGGAGCAGCAACAGCAACAGCAGGAAGCAAAGGCTCAACAAGTGAAGGAAAAGGGGAGAAATGAGGAAGAGATTCACAGGCTGAAAGAAGAAGAAGACAAACGAAAGAAGGAGGAGCAGGAGAAGGAGCTACAGACCCAGATGGACAAAGAGGTGAGAGATCAGTGTCATACGTCGAGCATTTATTTTGCCCTAAATTTTTGGTCATTTCTGGAGAATCTTTGTAATGTTGTGTAAATTGTGCTCTGTCTTAACAGAAAGAAAAAGCCAAAGTCCAGGCTCAGGAGGACAAAGAGCGTCAGCGGCAAGACAGAGAACTGCAGACGCAACAGGAGGAGGAGGAGAGGCAACTAAGAAAAAAGGTCATTTTAAACAAACAAACAAACAAATAAACGAAAAAAACTCCGAGAGGAGAGTTAAAGCACGCTGTGTATGCTGACTGCATGTTGCACTTAAAATATTTTAAACTCTGAATTCTGGAAAGTTCACACGGTGATTAAATGTTGATGTATTTTTGCAGAGAATTGAGGAGATCATGAAAAGAACGAGGAAGGGTGAAGCTGAACTGAAGGTACTGTAAGAGACGCTCCAGGTTCTCGTACAGTAGACCCGCTGCCTTTAAGCACCTGCTGATTATGGGATTTTTCAACTATAATTGATTAAAACTCTGACTTTCTGTTGTTATTCTCTTTATTAAATTCTATTGTTGGTGATACTTTGGTTTTGTGTCCTGATTACCACCACCATTGACTTGATCGTCTCTGTTCTGCATTGAATCAGAAGGAGGAGCAGGTGGAGACGAAGCCCGTCTCACCACCAGGTTAGTACGTTATTCAGTCGCCCTGCAAATACTTCAGTTTGCTTGCCGCCCGTGCTTACTCTCCCCATCTCTGTATGCCTTGCAGCTGTAAAAATGCAAACAGGGCATGCATGGTTTATGATGTGATTCATTTATTATCTTATTTTGAGCATGCGCAGCAGTACTCTGAATTCTTATGAGTTGGCTTGTGTGAAATCTCAATAAGGGACATGTGCCAATATTTTTCCAGCATTCTCGTTATTATCTTGTTATGCAATAACTCTGATGCTTTGACTATTCATAAGAGTGAACAGCTATGATTCCATTTGCTCTCTGGGCCATAATTTAAAACCATTTGGTGGGGGTTATAAAATATTTTCTGGAATATGGAGCAGCAGCCAAGGACTTCCTCTGGGTGCTGATAGGGCACCTTTTACTGTAGAGCAGTGCCATGGGAGCTGACTGTATAATTAGCTGCTCTTGAAAATGCCCTTGGAAGATTTATTCAGAGAGCGGTCTGTGCAGTGTGAGCTCACACTTTATTTGGAGTGTCCAGTGTTAATTCTCAACTCATTTGGGTTTTAATAATTAAGCCAATGTCAATATTTAGCATCAGCTTATCCAATAATACTGATAATATGTGACAAGCACTGTTACTGCCAGTGGTGGAGGAAGTATTCAGACCCTCTTCAGATTTCCAACTAATGAAGATGTATTCTATTCTACTCAAGTAAAATACTAATGCCACACTGTGCAAATACTCTGTTAGAAGTAAAGACCATGCATTGAAAATGTCACTTAAGTTAAAGTAAGTATAATCAGGAAATGTACTTAAAGTATTAAAAGTAAAAGTACTCAATACAGACAATCATTTTTTTAATAAATATAATTTAGAATAATTAAAAACAGCTAAATCCCCATATTGAAGAAGCTGGAACCATAAATATTTTGCCATGAAAAATCACTCAAATGATTGTTGAAATAGAAGCCAATTAATCATTTTAGCCACACTTGTATATGTCCATATGACTGGTTTGCAGATCTCTTAGATTTTAAATTAACTAGTAACAAGTTTCTAAATAATTATAGTGGTGCAAAAAGTACAATAGTTCCTCTCTGAAATTTGTAGAGCTGAAACAGAAAGTAGCATGAGATGAAAATAGTCAAGTAAGGTACGAGTACCTCAAATTCGTACTAAAGTAAAGTACGTACTTAAGGAAATGTGCTTAGTTCTATCTCACACAGGCTCCACCCTCCACTGGACTCGATGGGTAATAACCATCCTGTAGTCATGAGCACGCATTCTCCCACTGAAAGTTGCATAAACATAGTGGCCAATAAGGACGTGCTCATCCGAATATGTGCTGACCCCGTATAAAAGGCAGTACATGATGCTGTCTGCTGTCCTGCAAGCGATTTGCTTGCTGGACAGGATCAGTGTGACTGGGTCAATGTTATGTCATGACAACGTATGCATCCACTGGGCTCCACCCACTGTACCCATAGAGTCCAGTAGAAGGCAGAGCCTGTGTAAAATAGAACAAAGGTTATGATCGTGAAACCCTACTTCTGTTAGTACAGGCGGGGGCCCTGTTGCTCCTAAGATGCTTGCAGAGGGTGTAGGATAATAGACAACGTTGTGTACTGCACATATTGGGACAGGCACATCCTGGCCAGCTATCTTCATACAAATTTCATTAAGCAAATGTGTGCTCCTGATTAGAGGAGAATGTTACCTCCAGAGTCCCATAGAGAACTCTGTCTGTGCCAATAAAACCGGGGTTACAATATCATAACCTTTGTTACATTCCACCCCTTTTTATTTGTTTATTTTTTGTTTAATGTTTATTTGTATAGGGACAGGTATGTAGCATACATAAATGCCACACACCACAGCATTTATAGCCTAAGCTAATTTGCAATACCCGTCCCTTGCTGGGCCTTAAGATACAAAAGACTAAGCAACAAGAACACACGTAACAGTGATAAGTATAAACAACATTAAAAACACAGACACAACAATACAAGGCACAAACTGCAATACATAATTAGCACCATTGAATAGGGAGCACTAAAATATTCATGACTGCATAATTGAGTCCTCTTCAAAAACTGTTTCAGTTTGAGTTTAAATTGATCTAAATCAGGATCCAGTTTGAGTTCTGTAGGTAAAAATTACACGGACAGAAAAAGCTGTTTGTCCAAATGGGGATTTACACAGGAAAACCTTACAATTGCCACTGGCTGCTCCATGTGTTACAGAGCCAGAAGCTCTAAGTGGAACCACAGGGTCACTAAGCACCTGGGAAGCCTGATTTATGTAGGCATATATGGATATGTTTGAAATTGGCCAAATTAATGAAGTTATTAAAACTGATCATGTTTAGTTTCTGAAGAACATGGTAATGATGTGCTCTCATTGGTTTCCTGTCCAAGATTTTAATTGCTCAACTGTATAGTCGAAATTCAGTTGTTTACCTGGACAGTCAAAATAAAGTGAAGCCCACCGTGATGTTTTTCATTCTCCACAGGTGAAGAACAAGTAAAGACTGTTCAAACTAATGCTAAGGTAAAGGAGCAAGCAGTCAAAAAAGTTGAGTTTCAGGTTACAGAGGAAGTCACAGTCCACACAAAGGAATGTGTCCCGGTGAAGAAGGAAGCTGCAGCAGCAGCAACAGCAGCAGCAGCAGCAACAACAGCAGCAGCAGCAGCAGCAGCAACAGCAGCAACATCAGCAACATCAGCAACAACATCAGCAGCAGCAGCAGCAACAGCAGCAGCAGCAGCACAGATGGACAATCAGAAGAGTTTGCAAGTTAAAAACAACACTCATCAAGCGACACCAACACGCAGTGTTCCTGACAAGAGACCGGACCCCAAACAATCCAGTGAAGAGCACGGCAGCCAGCTTAACAGAGAGGGCAAAGCCTGTGTTGTCAAGCAACAGGGAAGAGAGGGGGAAATGAATGTAAACAAGCAGCCCAGAGCACATGTTAAAGCCGCAGACCAAATAAATAAAGAGGTGACAAAGACAGCAGATGCCAAAGTCAACCAAAATGAGGGCAGTATGATGAATGGAGCAGTGAAGGGTGAAGGAAGTGCCTTGATGAAAAGCCATCAGACCGCTGAGGTAAGCAAACAGCAAAGCCTGCATGTGTCGACAACTGCTAAAGGAGGGTCCCAAATGGAGGTCATTAGATCCTCTGTGGAACCCCTGCCAGTGGTACACCTGTCACCACCAGTCATCAAGCTGGAGCCACTAGATGTGAAGGGTACGGTGTCTGGTGATGAGGTGCAGTCCATGGAGGTCAGGTGAGTCATCAGGTAACCCTGTATTATTTTCATAGAAGTTATCAAAGGTGTGGACTCATGTCATATGACTTGTCGTTAAAATGGCATTACAATTGGCAAAGAGCTCATTACAACGTGTTTGTGACTCAAAGCTTAAAGTCATGGAACATGACTCAGGTCTTTTCAGCCTTGACTTGAGACTTACTGGTGACTTGCAACACACTGACTTTGTCCCACCTCTGGTAGTTCTCACCACATTACACACTTGGATTTAAATTGCACCAATATTATAAATAATGCTTTCTCTATTATTGAATTCCAGCCCAGTTTCAAAGGAGGAGCTGATTTCAATCCCAGAGTTCTCACCAGTCAATGAAATCCAGCCCAGCAGTGTGAGTAACACCCGTGCCCTTGAGGACCTGATGGACCTGACGGGCAGTGTCAGCTACCCAAAACTGTCCTCTGAAAGCAACACAGGCGACTGCAACAAAAACCTCATTGAGGGTGTTGTGAGTCCCATGTCAGACTCAAAGCTCATTGGGATGTCGCTGCCATCCTCAAATAAACTAAGCATCCAGTAGTCCGTTAAGCTCTCTCTATCCTTCCTCTATCGCTTGTCTTCTCTTTCTCTCTTCCCTCTCTCTGTCACACACACAAACACTCGCGGGACGTCACATTTGGAGAGTGTGCCCTCGTGTCACTACATTTATGGGAATAGAGCCATAGAGATTGACTTAAAAAATTAAACTTGCAATATAAAGAAAACATATATTCTATATTCTAATCACATAGCAACTGACCATTGAAAGTTTGTGTCAAAGATTTTGTGTAATCTCCGGTTCTTGTTACAAGGACAAGTGTGTGCGTGTGTGCGAGATGAGCACATGTGAGAGCAGTCAGGGAGAGACAGTGTGTCTGGATGCGTGAAATAATGACAAAAAATGACAACTATCAGGGTTTTGAATATTATAGGACTTTAGAAAACACATTATTGCTAATGTATGGTAATAATCTTTAATTTTCCCTGTGTAGATTCCTCACTGGGTCCCAGTTCAGTCCCAGTATAGGGGTGACAAAGCCGGCTCAGAGCACTGACGACTGCATTTATACCTCTGCCTTTCCACATGCCCTCTTTAGCCTTTAAATCTAATTCAGTGTGTTGCTGGGAAGGGCATGATGATGATTTCATTTTAATGAAAGCCTACTTTTTAATACTTAAAAAAAGTTCTTCCCAGGTAATGTAACTCATGCATGTGCTGATGACTGATTTGGTTGCATTTATCTGGCAAACTAAACTCCAGCGAGGTCTGATCATGGGATTGCTCACATTTTTAACGTCATGGCAATGAAATGATTTCCCTTTATCCTTTTTTAATCTTTAACTGGGACTTTCTAACTGCACGTGAGTGAGGTGGATGACTCCAAAGCTGTCAATCTGAATGTTATCGCACACTGAAAAAAATCAAGGCATCAACACAAAGGATGGCACATACCTATACTAAATGTTTGTTGCAGACTAGAGTGAATCACCAACGTGGACTCTATTGTGAATATACAGTAACTGCATTCATAAAAGCTTACTGAACTGGCAGGGCGGCCATTTTTCCACTGACTCAATTAATGAAATGGATTTCCAGCGATAAAAATACTGACAGCTTAGCAGCTTCATGTCATTTAAAGAGTTTCTATAGGTGTGCCTTGCTATGTAAAGGGTTTCCAAGGCACAATGGATGCATTAACCTATTAGACATACAGTAACATACAGTACATAGATTCCAATCAGTAGATATCTGGCTGTTGGTGTGTGACTGAAGTGCACTGAGGCAGGAATGTTTGCTTAACAATTAACTTGTAGCCATAAAGATGCTGTTGTTCTCCTTCCATCATGTTGTACTGTTTGGTCCTGTGGGAATTATCCAGTGGGCTCCTTTAACTTCTCGAGCAATTCATAAAATGACTACTAATTGCAATTTTTCTGTGTCATGTCTAAATGTAATTTCAGCAATGATGCCTTATGAGGGACAGATTCAGTATTGAAGTTTTGTGCAAAGCATTTTAAAGTCTTCTGGCTGTGTATGTTTCTCCTTCCTGGCCACTGGGATTGTTGTGTGTGACCTGTAATACTTGAACCTTGGTTTGAAATGCTTCATCTCTATCATGCAGAGAAAAAAAATACTGCAACAGCTTATACACATTGTTATGCCACTTATAAGGGGACATTTAGATTTGTTGTCCTTAGACGATACATATCCTGGAAAGACAGAGGCTTCCTAAATTGTCTTAAGTGAAGTAACCATATATGTATGTTACATACAGTATTTGAAAGTTAGGATTTGCTGTATATTTTGCATATTCAAATACTGCTGTACCACACTGATTAAAATAATTTATTTTTTTTTGCAAAGGGGGCAATTTTAAGGAAAAGCAAATGATTAAGAAATGATACAGTATATACAACCACTTTGAAAAGTATTTAAGTTTGCTCCGACCCATATCTCAAAACAGTCCTATCACAGTCAGCTTAACTCTTTGAGTTATGTAATTACTGTAGACAGTGTGCATGGTTAGCATGGTCACAACAATGTTATCTGAAACAATAAAATGTAAAACTGGGAGTTCTGTGTTTTTGCAATGTGTGTTTGTATTGGTAATATGGGGAAAAGTTGATCATGTCTGGAAAACAAATATGAAATGAGATGAAAATAGAGATGGAAGACTCCTGAGAAAGACAATGAGACATATGACTAAAGAAATCACCCACGCACATTTGGCTTAAACCAATGATGTCTGATAACAGCCCTGTACTAAATCCTGCAGTGCCCTCATGGCATGTTATTGAAGTGTTTATAGTGGAGCTGTAGCTTTAGATACTCTTGAATCATACAGTACATCCTCAAACATGACCATGAAGTCTTAGTATAATTAGGTACAGTACTGAACCTAATTATACTAGATGTAACCTGACTGATAAAGAAGGTGAGTTAAGTGCAACTTTAAGAAATTTAATTTGAACCAGAGCACAACCATAAAGCGCCAGCGAGTTGCACAGATAAATAAAAAGACTGTATGACTGTAAAGCAAAGCGGTAGGCCACTAAGAAGTGAAGGTCAAGGTTCGGTTTATTGTCATGAAGGAACGAAATTTGTTTACAGGTCCAGCAGCATAATAAATAACATTTTAAGACTGACCCTATAAAAAATATTTAAATAACCTAAAGCCTACAAATATAGAACACATCGTTAAAAAATTTGTTGCACACAGTCGCAGCAGTACAAAGTGCAGAGGACAAAATTTAAGCCAGGGAGTTCGTAAGCCTCATGGAGACTGCGCTTTAGCCTTGTTTATCTGGCTTTTTGGCTGTGCAGCCTTCTGCCTGAGGGCAGAGGGGTGAACAGTTCATGTGCCAGATGGATGGGGTCCTTCATGGTACTCTGCTTCTGCACCTGCTGACAAAAATGTCCTCCAAGGAACGAGGCTGCTGTCAGCCGCAGAGCAGTTCCCATATAAACAATGATGACGGATGTCAGTGTGTTCTCTACCACACAGTGGTAAAGAGAGGTCAGGACGAGGCAATATATGATGATTATTATGTCAAATAAAATAACAGTGGAAGGAAAAGACAATAGCTTGGCCCTCTCTGTAGACATGTACTACCTGCACCAGGCGATAGGTGGCGCCTCTGTTCGGCGGTGTTGAATATCGGGGCGTTGCGACCACGACGAAGTAGAAGAAGAACAGCAGCTCAACTGTGTCGCACGTACCTTTCACTTAATCGACGGTTTGTCTTCGGTATGTATTTAGCTAAAATATTGAATTATACGTATTGGTACTTATAGTTAACGTTTGGTGACTTATTTTTGTCTTACTTGTCGCTAAAATAATGAAATGACTCACAGTGTCAGTGGCGTTTTCTGAGAGCTGTGAGCGGAACACCCAGGCTAACGTTAGCTAACTGGCCTTAGCAGAGATAAGGTTGTTAGCATTAGCTCGGTCTGCTTTTGTATCTGTTGCTAAATTTAAACCAACCCGAAACATTGAGGTTGGTAACTTTATTAACGTCTCATATGCCTATATTTGCAGTGTGTGGTTTGGTTTTTATCCACATAAAGAGCATATTGTCTGTCCGGGTCGTGTTATTTTTTGAGCAGACTGTTAGTCGCTCATACTAAAAATGGAAGCACGACCTGCCCAGATCCCTCATCAGGAGGATCAGGAGTGAAACTGACCCCATGGCGACCATAGGGGTACATTTAACCCAGACTGAAGCTCATTTATAAAGCAGTCTTATTTGGTTACAAGTTTGATCTTGTCATCTTGATTGAAATATTACATAATAAGTATTAAATAAGCAAACTATGAAACGAGGTGTCACAGTTGCGTCTGTTAACATCTGATCCGTGTCCATACTGAAAAAGTTGCATGTGCATGTAGAAATATCTTTTCATACGTTATATTTTGTTCTCTTCTCGGGGTCTTACTGGCCAATTCAGCCTACTTGTGTTACATGTTATCTGTAAAATGTATTTAAGAGAAGATGACCTGTAGTAATGGGTAGTGTCTGGTTTTAAATATGTTAGTTTTAAGTAAGAGTTGCACAACACTGAGGACAAACACGTGGACAAACCTGTTGAGGTGCTTGTTGCTGCAACATTAATGGGAATTTAAGTTTGTCTGAAACAGGCTAGAAAACTTACTCATGAAAATGTGCACTTAATTTAATTATCTGCTCTCTATATATATGTATTTATGCTGTTTTAAGTATCACTGGAGTTAGGGTGTCTCTTTGAGAAGGCAGCTGCAATACAGTCTAATCTGTCCTTTTATCTGAATAGTACTGATTAGGTGACTGGACTTTAATCTCTGATTAATAGTTAACATGTTGCTGTACTTTGGCTTATCAATATTAAACCTAAACTGTAAAGGAAAAACACTTTGAGTGAGTTTGCCCATTTGATTTACATACAATTTTTAGTGCAGCTTGCATGATATTAGTAATTTAACATCTACATACTACGTTGTTTAATAAGTAGTTATTGTTTAAAATGTATTGCACGGTCAATTTTATTGTGACATGCTCTTCAACAGCATTTTAAAATCACTTGCCAAAAATCAGTAATATTTTTTAAATAGCAATTTAAATAAGGCTTTGGCGTGTTTTCATACCATTTGTATTAAGTCGCATTTATTCTGTGTAAATGTTGATTATTTGCAAAGTATGCCATAGTATTTGTGATTTCTGACTGCATTTTTTCAGGCATAGGAATGGTGTTAAATATTATGAGTGTTTAAGCAACTTTTAATGACCACCCAGCTCGTCTAAAATAAGAGTGAAATAAATAGAACAAGGATAAGAAGGTGGGTAAAAGTAAGACAGTTTAAATGGACTAATGCCCTACTACATGCCTTCTTCTCAATGATAAAATCAAATTCCTCCCAACTTTGTTTTCCATCTGCCTGTCATGTTTCATACGGAAATGTGTCACAATACTGAAGCTAGATACTCTCAAAATGCTGTTTTCATGTGGACTTAAAGGCTGTCAAACATCAACTTGGTTTCTTTTTTGTCTTTTTAGATTGTTAACTCACTCCCTAAGATGGTTCGACCACATTTTGGGCCACCACGTTTGAAGCCCAGGTAATGTGTTTTGACTATCTCAAATAGCACTCAGATATTTCGGTGATGTATTCATGATAATTAAATCCTTTCTCTGAAGGGTACTATCAGTGATTTAAACTAGAAGCTGACCCTTGTTTTTTGCAAAATTGTGGTATTTTAGAAGTGGCATCATTTGTTGTAATCCACAAAATTCTCTTTTTCTTGTGTCCTAACAGACCCTACGACGATGGTCATGGCATTGGACCTGGTGAAGGAAATTACAACCCCAACTCCAAAAGTCGAAGAGATGTCCAGGGCTACCCAGCAAAGGCCCCTTTTCACTGGAGAGACTCCAGAGGAAGAGGACGACCCCCAGTTGTCAAAAGAGTTCCCCTGATGGGGGAGCAAAGGGAGCCACGTTTCAACCACTGGAAGTCTCAGAATCAGGATTCCTTTCAATCATACCCTCCTAAAATGGAACCCCACAATAGCCAGAGGAGGCCTTCTCCAGCTAGGCCAAACCGCTCTCCCCATGTCCAGCATCACTCATCCTCTCGCAGTCCCGCCCAAGGATCCATGAATCAAAGGGGCCCACCTTTCCATGGCCACCCCTCGGGTCACAGGTCACCCTCCCCAAGACATTTCCGCAACCACCCAGCTGACAGGAGGCCCGACTCTGCACCAGCCTACCAGGGGTCTTTCAGGGGCCCCAAAAGGCAGTCAGGTTTTCAGCATCAGGAGCAGCGGAATCGAGACTCTCGTGGGAATTACAGTCCTAGAGAAAGGCCCTATGAGCACACAGGTCATGGCATGAAGCGCTGGAACGAGGCTGGAGCGTTCTCTCATCCACACAATGGAGAACACGGGCCCTCTGGATCACAGAGGAGCCCCAGAGAGATGCATGGGAGAGGCTCATGTCCAGAGAGGTACAGGAGTCAAGCAACAACCCCAGCTGGGTAAAATTATTAAAGAGGAGGCCTGAAGCTGGCCCGGTCCTCCCACTTACTGGGGTCATAATGCTTACCTCTACTCTGCCCCAACTCATAATTATTAGAGGGGATTAATGGGGGTCTGGTGTTAATGTGGTTTCACCTGCCATTGAAAGGAGTTGCTGCAGCTGTAATTGCTCTTTGAAATTTACTTCTCCTACCTGTTTCATTCTGTCATGGCATTATGAAGGGTCTGCATTAAGATAAAAGTTAAAAGTTCCGCCTCCCACTTAACATGGCAGTGGATCTATCATTGTAATGATTTCTCTATTGTTTGATGGATATGCAGGTGGTCATCTGAGCAAGACTCCAGACGGCAACGTGGTCCAGTGGAGAGGCAAGGCAGCAGATCTCACAGTAGAGAGAGGGCACAGGAAGTCCCTCACCCGCCCCCTTTCAGATCCCCCTCATGGAAAGGAGGTCCATTGCCTTCATCCTCCTACCACAGGAGTCCTCAGGAGAGGCATGTGGCAGGACCCCGCAAGAGGAGGATATCAGACATCAGCATGCCCTCCTCAGACCCTGCACTGGAGCATGGCAATCCAAAACAACCCAGGAGAGAGAGGCCTCAGCTGCTCAGTATTCCCAGGCCATTCGGAGGTAGACCTTTGTCTCTTAGGGATAAAAGTTACCTGGTCAAGAGCCGACAAGTCAGAGCAGAGTCTCTCATGAGACTCAGAATACCTCCATCTGTAAAACCCCGGCCTTACATGGGCGACTCTGCCTCACGGGGAAATGTCAGCTCTGTTCTTGCTATCAGGAAGAAACGTTTCCAGACAAATGCAGTTCCCCTGAAAAAGTTGGAACCACGGAGGGGAAAACCACAACAGTCACCCCCCAGAGAAGAAAGCAATGCCAGCAAGTCCTCAAGAGACTCTGACACAGGCAAAGAACAGGTGGAGTCTCGCCGGTCCTTGAACACACACAGGTACGGTATTTTCCTTCTAGCACTGTTCGCAGGGGCTTGATGATGATTAAGAGGTCAAGACAGAATGTCTCTGTGTGAAGGGGGTGCCAGCTTTGGAAAATGGAGATATCGTGATGAGCTAAATGTGCAACAGTGATTCAGTTGATGAAAAGCTGCAAAGGTTTTCAAATGCCTTCCTGTCTGCGTGCTGCCTGTGTTTCAAAATATCTTCGTAAGAAGTGGGCTGAAGAGAAAGTGCTAAGTTACTCACCATATCGATAAAGCCAACCTGTGTAAAACCTGAGAAATGTTAAATGCCCTTGATGAGGAGTGTGGAAAAATTAGTTGATCTGTGCTGTTGAAGGATTCCTCAGTCTGTCAGCGTTAAGCTTCAAAGAAGTGCTCTTCAGCATGTTGTGAAGACCCCTTCGTCCTCATTAGAGAACAAAAGCAACACACCATGTAGTGTAAAACAGTATATATCTGTGTTTGGAAAATGAGGCCATGAAGAGGACTGAACTTAACATGACCTAAACCAAAATTGCTGGCCTGCCCCTTTGAAATTATTGGCAACATATCAACCAATCAACGACCAGGTGAAAAGAGATACATCAAATGTCCATCGCTGAATTGTTCACACCACTAACTAAAGCACGAGTGAGCAGCAAAGTTGCACATCAAGTGGCATGTTTGATCGCAGGATTTCTTAAAACAAAGCTAGTCTGAGCTGTGACGCTTTGTTGTACGTGGAATATAATCCCAGTATCAAGATGGATGACGATGATTGTTGATGACAACTCAGACGACAAAAGCCAGAAAACAATGGAGAGGAATGTCTGAAGGACATAGCTAGCCACCTGAGTTAGATGATATTAATTTTTATACTTATAAATCAACTAGTACATAACTTAACATGCAAAGATGCATATTTCTGACTCTCATGTTCATGCATATCAAATTATTAATAATGAAAAGTCTTTTTTATAAAGTTTCAGTAAGGTTATAATAGAAGTTAAACAACATTAAAATCAATTAAGAGCCAAGACAAAGAATTCTGCATACAATTGATCTTCACTGTTGATATATTTTTACTAATACAGTACATCAGTACCATACTGAGGAATTTTGAATTTCACCTTCGTCAAATGCATACCTTTGTGTATGCACACATCAAAGATGGGAGTTATGCCCAATTCGTGTGTTGCACAAAAGTGGAATTTGGAAGTGGGAATCTTGCAGTGCGCAGTTACATCCAGGAGCATTGGCCCATCAGTCAAGTGCACAATTCTGCACCACTTAAAGTGTGAAGCCTTGTGGATGGTCATCATACCCATTCAGCAGAATGAAGAGGAGGCAGACCACTATTCACTCTTCATACAGTGCATCTCAGTACTGGAGTTTTTGTTCGTTGCAGTCATCAGAACGTCAAGGACGGATTCAGACATCCATCAAGCATCAACCATGTCAAGGCCATAGAATTATCTTGAAGTATTTTGATGAAATGCACCAGCGATTGTATTGTCGACTTTGGCGTATGTCTGCGACCTTCAAGCAACTGTTTGTCCTTCTCTGTTGTAATCATATCAACAGTGCCTGCAGTGAAAAGGGCCTTGATGTGTCATTGTGAAAAGCTGGGGAGGAAAAAAAAAGTGTCTGAGAACACAAAAGAAGACTAAACATCAAACTTCAACAGTGACGCAAACCACATGTGAAACAAGACGGACCCGAGAGAGCGGATTTAAAATAGACGAGAGAATGAAGAAAAGTGAATGACCAGAATTCTAAGTTGATGCTACATACAGAGAGAAGCAAGATCCATTTTGTACCACCTCCATTATATTCTTCTACTTGTTACGCTGGACCCACAGTTCAGCATGTGCTGTGGTCAGTTCCTGTGTCTATCTGACGTGTGACCTAAATGTACTAACCAAAGCTGCGCATCATCAGCCTGAGGGAAATCAAAATATTCAGTAACCACCTTACAAGGCAAGTGCCAAAATCCACAGCAACAAAAGTCTAACCCAAACCTGCATATTTTAACTTGAGAAGACACTGCCTATTACGATGGACAAAAGATCAGTCAATTCTCTGCACTTCATCCCACTGTTACTTAAAACTACTGCATGAAGAGGACAGTGTTCACTCCTTGACTGTACTTTTCTTCAAAACCAATCAGATGATCATCTTTATTAAATCCCTTGCTTTTTCCTACATCACGCCCAATGCCCTAAATGGTAAGAAGAGAAGGAGATGTAAAGGAGTAGACGTCTTACTTGTGGGCACTGCAAAGCCTTTGGTCAGTTGCCTTGGAACCTGAAACCTTGTTAATGGGCTGATAAACACCGGATCATCTCTTAACACCACTGCACAGCTATGGAGAAGAAGCTTTGAAGCGGACATTGACACCAGTTCAGAACTACAGCTGTCTCCAGAAATCAAGTCTTGTTAAACCCTTTGGATGATGATTGACGACAACTAAGGAAATGACAAGAAACAGCCTGATGACAAAACCCTCTGAAGTTCAGTCCAACTGTGAAAACAAAGCATTGTCATCCTGCGCTTCTGAGAGAGGAATGATAGAAGATTTGGTGATGTGATCTAGACCGATTTCAAAACGTTGTCTCCAAGATTTGCCATCTCTAACGATCACTGAGTAAATGGAGAGAGCTCAGATTGATTCAGGGTACAAAAATAGGAGTAAAGAAGCATGGACATACCATGGTTTTTGTAAGTACCAATGTGATCAGTGGCTTTATGATCATTTGTCTGCCTGCAAAACAATGCTGTTCATTACTGGTTTAAATTGTATTACTTCTAAGAGTTCACAGGGTGATTTAATTTTTTAACTTTTTTCCTTTTAAACACAGTGATAACGTGAATGACATGATGTTTTTGTACCCAGACCACATTTAAGATGTTCATACATTGATATAAACCCAATACTGTTATAGGAATGCTGATGTCATTAACGCTGGCTCCACTTATCTTTCCCCAGATCTTCTCCCATCGAGAAACGGGACCTTGTTGTTTTGTCCCACTGGCCACCTGGGCCAAGCTCCTCCTCTAAGGACGGCTCACCTACAAAAGATCGCAGCCCAAAGCCAAAGAGCGGTAAGTCGGGTCTTTTCTCTCAATTGGTGTCTATTGTACAAATTGTTTTAATATCGTATCTCATCGTTTTACACTTCTTTATTGTTATATAGGTAATTTTTGTAAAGCTTCAGCTGCGGGGTTACTTATCTCTTCTCTCCTTGTTGCAGAACACAGTTCAGATCAAGATGCCGCATCGAACAGTCGCCTCTCAAAGACAAATGATTCAAGATCATCGCCTGAAGACCGGAGACGTGGCTATGTGGATAAGAGAGTGTTTAGGTACATTTCATACAATAAGCTTTTCTCTGTGTTTTGAACAAGGCTCTAATTCATTAGGAGGTGAAGTGTTTTCCAGTATGTGAAATGTAAGCTTTATGCAGTATTTCTGATGTTCCTTAATGTGTTTGCAGGCCATTTCATGTGATGCAGGACAACCAGAGACCTGGGAGGCCTTTCAGGAGTCCAGGACCAGGACCCATACAGGTGAATGAAACATTTATTGCATAAGACTGTGCAGAGCATGTGCCTCTGCATTATGATAATTACCAAAGAATTGGTGATCACAAGCAAAATGTACACATTTTAAAACAGAGTACTATGCCACGATTTTTAAATGTTTTATGTTCAAGTGTTTTGTAAAAGCAAATCTGACTTAATGAAAGGGAGTGAGCTGTCAGCAGAGCTCTGAAGCTAAATTATGGAACATTTTAACACTTGGCAGATATAAAACCTTTTCAGCTTTGCATTGTGAACACTGGACCGTGGTGTAAATATATATTTGCACTGTCACAGTATTGTTTTAATTTCCGATATTAAAGGAATAAATAAAGTAAGTGCACACTGTAAGTACTCAGCCTTCATCGTTGTGTTTTACAGAGACCAAAGTTCACTGGTGGTCCAAGGAGGCCTGGCCCCGAACTGTCTGGAAATGTTAGACGACCACTCATGGTATGCCGCATTGTCTTGGAAATGCAGCATGGCTAACTGAATCTGCTTTCTCAACAGCTAATATTTATATTTCTTGTGTTTTATAAGGAGAGCCTAGTGCCTCGTCCCTTCCCAAATCAGAGGCCAGTGTTCAGGAAAAGTCACAGTATCATGTCCAAGTATCGCACCATGAGAGTGATGCGCCAGCGAGCACCCTACAGCCGAGGGCCCAACCAGCAACGCTGGTGATAAGTTCTGGTAAGTTACGGTGATGCGTAGCTTCGTTCATCTTAACAAAGCAACCTGTAATTAACTTAATAAGATCTTCAGAAAATGTTGTATTGAAATTAGGTTGTTTTTTTTTTCCTCAGCACATCTCTGGCGTTCTACAGACGTGATACTGCAAAAGGCAGAAAAATCTCATGAAGATGTTTTCTGCTGTGTGGACTGCACAAACCCTTCTCACACTACAATCCCAAGCTGCCTGTATATTGTGGAAATGTTGCTTACATTTGTTCTCTGGTACAAGTGTGTCATTTGCATTTTTGAAATACTGCAGTACTTTTCTTGGAGGGTAATTTGTAAAATATGCCATTACATAATACGGTCCTGCTTTTTTTTTCTTGTGTGTAATTGTTTGGGAGTTACTGCTTATCATCTTGGCAGACTTCGTTTTACTGAAATAGTTTTAACTTTTTCTTCGTTTACCAGCAGCAGTATGTTTCAGGTTTGTGAAGTCCAAGAAACGTTTACTTTAATATCTCAACTTTGCATTTTGTAAAGACTTATCACATGAAATGTCCTGTTTGATTAGTCATGGGTGTTTTGACTAGGAACAGTAGCTTGTCCAGTGACACCTAGCTACTACTTGTAAAAGTTGTATAATCACACGTTCAGTTTATTGTTCAAGACTTGAAATAAAACAGATTTAACAAGCTCTTTTTGAATTCTTTTTGTTATGCTCACAGATATAAAACCTAAAATCCAGGGGCCGTATTCACAAAGCTTCCTCGTACAAAGAGTTGCTCCTACTGACAAAATTCTAAGAAATTTTAATTGTGACGTTTTCTTTAAATTCTGGTAAAGATTAAAGTTATTAACAGACCATCTTAGACCTTAAATGAGCTCCTGAGGTGAAAAACTGGAGTAGGGAGGAGGACTTAAAGAAGTTAAACAAAGGGGAAAATGGCAGAAAGACAGAGGTCGGAGAAATATTCTCCAAACACTGGATGACAATGAGTTACTGAAATGCTACAGATGTGATTGTGCAGGGATAATATTTGTGGTAGATTTCAGTAGGGATACGCACACATTTCCCACCTAACACCAGAAATAAAATGATCACAACACAAAGATATTTGGAAAACTGGAAAAATACAACAGTGATGATTTGAGTCTGTCTCAACCCTCCATCAGCAGAGTGATCACACTAACGATGACAACACTTTCACAGTCGGCAGTTCATTTCATTTCCACTGGGTGTCCACACCTTGCACGCTCACAAAGGGGCGTGTGTGTGACAACCAATCACACCTGTTAACAGAATGCATCATACCTAGCAATGAGGTCAACCACACCTCCTCACTAAGGTAAAAGCCTCTATCCCTTCCTTGCTCTGAGTTGCTCTGGGGACTTTCTTAAATTACTACTAAGCCTAAGGAGCTCCCTGAGAGTATTCTCAGAATGTTTGTGAATATGGCCCTAAGTTTATTTGCTTAAGTAACATTAGAAATTGGCATGTATTCTGTTTTTTGGAGATAAATGACAGCTTTAATCCCTAATTTAAAGAGAGTCTGTCTCCACCCTGTTGTAATGATTCCTGATATACGATACTTAATATACTGTGTAATTAGATGAGAAGTGATTTCAGGATATTGCAGAATTCCCTAAAAATTCTTGAAGTCATGCTGGAGTAATTTAGTACGTGCCTGTCCATTAAGTTGTAAAGAGACAGACTTTGAGCATGAATGGTCAAATTTGAAGCAGCTGGGGCAGAGAAATGCTGACCTGTAGTCACTAGTCTGGGCCAAGCTTACTGGTTCCTACATTTCCCATAATATAATTGAGTAGCATATTTGTATTATATCCCATCCCTCCTAAATACCCATGTCTTTCAAGCTTCAGACCTCCACTTTGTAACTCAGACTTTCTGTCAAAGTCTTTGGTCCAAGCTGAGATCGACCTGATGACATCGTCAGGGTCATTTAAAATAAACATTGCAATCTCCCTCCAGAGCCACAGAGGACGTTATGTAACTGATTTCACTGGCTGGATGACACTCCTGGTGACAAACGAACTGTACTTCATGTGTAACATCAGTGTAGTGTCCCTTTCAATTTAGGAAGCATTACGAAAAGCTGATCAAGACACTTATAAGTCAGTGGTTTCCAAGTGGCAGGTCGCGGTCCAGAAGTGGGTTGTGGATCTTTTCTGAATGGACTGCAACCGACTTGCAAACGTGTGAAGTTTTTAAAAAACACACTATTTTTAAGTACAGTCAATTTCGGGCAAAAGCTTTTATTTTACAGTATTGTTTTCTGCTGTGGAGTGGGTGACTACTAGACAGCTACTTGACAGAGACAGCAAATTAGTTAGACATCATGGCCAAACTCAAGTATGTACTAGTTGGGAACCATTGCTCTTAAGTACCACAATGAAGGCAAATCATCACCCTCTCCGTTTTCTCCCTCCTGCCCAGTTTAAATATCGCTTCTTGTGTAACTACGCTCCAGTTTGTCCCTTTAACAACACCCCTCGCCCTTCAGCCTGTGACAGCCTTTGCTCTGCCCTGGTGATATTTGTGAACAGCAGAGTGGAGCTAAACTTAGCTCTGACAGTACCACTCCTCATCACAACATACTCTGCAGAGCACAGTGGGCTACAATGGACGGTGTCGCATTACCACAGATGCTGCTGTATCTCACCAGTGACGCCAGCCAAACAAGGTGAGTGTGTGCCCCAGATCCTTGACTGTTACTGACAATAATCTTGTAATCAGTTTAATATGTTTACTAATGATTGTCCAGTATAATCTGTCACTGTGCTCCTTTCTTCCAGCATGTGTGGCACATTTGTTCCCTGCTCTGGCATGAGAGAAACAGCTGCCTCTACCAAATTTAGTTTCTCCTACTTTGATAAAGAACGATCTCAGGTTAATGTACAAACTGAAGTTGCTGTTGAATCATGAAGAGCACATGAATGATTTAAACAAATACAGAGACTTTATCACTTAATTTTAATGTCTTAAAGGTGTAGCATGATGTGTGACTGCACTGAGCTGACTGTTGATTTCTGCTCCACTGACTTGCTCCAATCTGTCGTTTGTAGATGTAGACTTAAAGACTCTGCAGGTTTTTCTGTCTTTCACTCTCTCCGCTTGTATTCCTCTCTGTCACGATGGGCAGCTATAGCTCAGCCCTCATTCCTGGTAAGCCTTGCAACTATTATTGTTACAACTATCTGTTGCAACATACTTTGAAACACTCCCATGCTTGAATGCTGCATGTTAAACAGGCTGAATGTTAATGCAGGCTTTGGGATCACAACGATGTAGGTTTCTTACTGATCAAACTGCCTGCATTCTCCACAGTGATGGGTTTAAATCAGTTTGTGGGTCCTGCAAGGTGTGTTTTAACAACTATTTTCCGTTTCTTGCAAAGACACTGAAGAGTTTGACTCAATTGTGTCGATCGCTGAGAAGCTGAATGAGCAGGTAGCTCACGCTGCAGATGAGAGGTTACAGTCAGAGCTTCAGAGTCTGGGAAGTATACACTTTTAATAATAGTCATCTAAAAGTCAAATACTAAGTTAAATACGACAGTTATAATGTGACTCACTGTATGAAAATAGTTTGTGGTGTAGTGTGTTTGTGTCCCATCTGTCCTTGGGATAAATTTAACTTTTCTGAGGTGGCTCATACACACACAGCCACGTACAGCAACTCCTTATACAAAACAAGGTTAAAGGATACTTGCCTTGTCATGAATGTGAGCTATATATTCTGAATTTCACTTAGGGTCATTAAGTGCCCTTTAATGTCTTTTACTTATCAGATGTCTCAAACTAGACTTAACTTACAGGTAACACTCATGATGGAAGAGGAAAGGAAAGAAAACCAGAGTGAAGAGCTGGATTCTTCAACACTTGGAGACAACTCTGAGAAAACAAGTCAAAATGGTTCTGCTCTGCCTGTAAGAGAAAATCTTAAGGCTTTAAACACTTTAGAGCTGTATGCAACATTCAGAGCATATCTGTAGCCCCTTGTTACACGAAGATTGTGCTTTAGGGCCGCTACAAAGCTACAAAGTCCCTTCTTCATGCCACCTTTGCACTCTTACACAGAACCAAACAACAGCGTCATCATGCCGTACCAATGTGTGATTTTAGACAGCATGACAACATCGTAGAGTTAAAAGAGGTGTTTCGGGCGTGACGTGTAGCACAACAGCATCAGCCTCTAGTGTGACATCCAACATATGTGTCTGCAGTGCTATAAAAAACAATAACAATGGCATAACTTTGCAGTAACAATCATTTTTCTATTATAAGGTGGCCGATCTCTGCCTATAGTTGTAGCACAAGGAGCTCCCAGACCTCACTGTTTTCCCATTTTGTGACCATTTTTGGTCACTGTTTTTCTTGTTTGAGTTAGCTGCTAACTGCTAAAAGCTACTTTTTAAATCTCCCGTGGTGGGTTGCATGGGTAACACGTCGTCAAATCGTCACACCTGTACCGCCCATGATCCTGTCCTGACATTGTTTCAGTGCTGTTACTACCTCTGATGGCGGCTTAAAGGTGAGACAACTCTGTCCCCCCTTTCAGTGATTGTGCTTTGTTTTACAGAATAGCAAGGCGGCATATTGGCATGAAATTCACGCCTTAAAGAGGCAGTGTAAAAGGGGCTTATGATTCAGAGTCTAAGCCGGGGCTGTCTGCATGGGGTTCTTAACATGAGCTGATAGCTAGCAGCTAACAGTGCTAACAACAGCAAAGCATACAGGACTAAGTTGAGCGACAGTGATTGGGACACACACTCAGGGACGGACATGTGTTAACATGCATGTGCAGTTAGTTAGTCTACCACAACTAAGAGCAGAGAGGCTTGGACTACAACACACACAGAGGGAGCGTGGCGTCACTAACTCCTCAGGACGCCATTACACCACTATATCTTCACATAGCAAATATCTGTTTGCTGTTATATTAATGCTCTGAATGTCACATACAGCACCTTAAATATTTCAGATTTTTGTTGTGTTGTCAGACAGTAATGTTGGATTATTCTCTAAAGGTAGCAGCAGCCAAAAGTGTGCCCACAGAGTCCTTCACCTCCTTGTTACCAAAGGCTCTCTCTGCTGTACTACATACAACTCTGGCCCCTGGCCCCAACTCTAACCCACAGCCGAGCAGAAATCCACCTAATCTGGAGCAACTGCAGACAGAGCTGAAAGAGCTGAGGGGCCAGTTTGAACTGATGAAGAGTCAGCACAAGTATGGATTTTTCTTTGTAATCTATGTACAGATTTATTTATTTTTTTGCTGCCCAACGTCAGCCTGGTCGGTGGGTGACATTTGCATCATTGCCGTTCTTATGAGAGCCGACTCTAGACTTTTGGGGGCCCTAAGTGGATTTGGTTTGGGGGCCCTCCTTGTTCTAACCTGTTGCCACTTCATGTGGCATTGAATCAACTCGTGTATTAAAGTAAGCGCACATAATGCACAAATGAGCATGTAAAGACTAAAGTGGCCTATAAGCAGCAACATTATCTTTAAATAGACTGAATAGAGTATTTGTCTATTACATCCTAACCCTATAAGTGGGCCTTGCTTGATCTGGTTAAAATTTGATCCATATTTTAGTGAAGATTTTTGCTGCACTAATCTGACAATATCTTCTGTTGCAGCAAAGAAATTAAACTGCTGATGAGCGAGCTTGATGAGGAAAAAAGGATTCGCTTGACTTTACAGGTGAAGAAACAAATACATTCATACAATGTGGCTGCTAGACTGTGCTAAAGCAGTGATTCTCAACTTATGCAGGTCAGGGTGGGAGGTGTCCCACTGACCATTTTCTGATTCACAATGAAAACATTCAAACATTTTTTTGTAGATTTAATATAAATAAGGTGCCAGTGTGCATAAAAAAAAACATCAAAATAGAGCCTGTTTTTAAAATTAATCGGCCCTGAAATGTTATTCTGTTCTTGTTTGCTCCTTTATTCTTTGTAATAATTTAAAAAAAACTGCGCAGAATGATTTCAAGGGGACAATATTAGATTTTGTCTTGAAGTTGCACCTCATGGTTTAATCTTTTGTTTTAGATGGAGATTCAACGAATGAAGAAGCACATGTCTAAATGAGCGGAGAATTTCAGCATCCTCAGAGACAAGTTCAAAAGGTCCTGTTGCACACTTATATAAAAAAAGAAATTTTTTCATAGTTTAAAAAAAGATCATCCTGGCTCTTGTTGTATTTTTTCGGGAAGACATTTCACTTACCTTTACTTTTTTTTGAATGGCAAAGGAGCCGGCCTAAAGGACTAAATGTTTTTATTGAGTGATTGCTGAACGTGTACAGGTGAGGCACAGTGGGAGCAGACTTCAGGTTGACTGTTCCTCCTTGGAAATGAGCAGTGGATATCGATGAACTCAGTTTTAGTTATTTCTTCATTTTTTTTGTTTGTTTGTTTTTTTCTGTGGATGGACTCTTAATGACTTTGGCATCTTCTGCACTCTGTGTTAGGAGAAATGTTTTGACTGTGAAACAGAGAGGCGGACATTAAATGAGAGCCAGCAGTTCATCTGCAGCCGTGTGGGCTCAGCTTTTATTAGTTTGTTGGCTAATGACATGATGTGGAGGCACACACACGAAACTTCTGTCATATTTTAGGTGCATATAGTTTTCAAAAATCTTAAAGTTTGCCTTTATATCATACAACGAAAGTGACTGACCGAGCTGTCAGTGAATTGTTGACATGCAGCAGAATTGTGACTCCATTAAAAGGTGTTACCCATTATTGACTTTTTATTAACAATTACAGATGTATCCATATATACACAAATAAATATTCATAGTTACAAGTGAGGTCATATGTTACAAAAAAAAAAAAAAAATCCATGTTTGATTGAGGGAATATCTAGAACATAAGTCCAGTACTTTTTATGGGGAAAAAAATTAAGAATTAAATAAAAATCAGGGATCAAAGGTTTCATTTCATGACAATAACTGTTAATACTTATTTTTCAGTCTTAATGAGAAATGTGTGATTCTACAAAATAATAATTTTGGTCTGGAAGAAGTTTAACTGTGTCTCTCAGCCTTACTACATTACAACCTAAACAAAAATGGACATTACTGGAGTGATTTTCAGAGACAAACTGGAGTTATTGAGATCAGACAAGTAGGACAGAAGTCCACTATTCTTTTAAAACCGGCCTCGATTTTGTTGCTGCAGTTACAAAGTCCATTACCGAGATGTCTTGTCATCATAAGTCATTATCAGATAAACTGATTTTTAAATATGTGAACAAAAAGTTTAATTTAACTGATAATTAAAAGGCAAATACATTCACTTTTTGGGTAATATTAAAAAAGAACAACCAAACAAACATATTTTATGATAAAAATACATATACATCATATATTACATTTCATTTTCAGATCCCAAATGATAAATGATCAGTCCTTATTGTTTTCCTGTACAATCTTAGAGGGACTGAAGAGTCAGCTGACTCTCTTCCAGTAAGAGCATTTATTTGAAATATCTGATGTGATGTACGATTTTGTCTCAGAAGTTGGATTCTTCGCAGGGAATTGGCCTGAAGGTGACCTCTTTGTTGTCTTCGAGAAGGATGTCATATCGACAGAGAGGCCTGTGAAGGAGAAAGTCAGTATTACTGTGGTGAAAAAAAATAAAATTATAAGTAAAGTAGATCATTTTCTGAAATATATTACCCTTTTTAAAAAGAAAATCAGTACGTGTTGCATACCTCTCCTGGCGTCCCAGATGCGTGAGACGTATTCGGAGAACACGGAGCTTATATTTGGGCTTGAATACATTCCCAGTGGAGAATTTGAGAGACACCTTTTTCACTGATTTGAGGTCTTTGTCAAACTGGGCTAACAACTTGGTCTCTGTGTACTTCTTGAACTCTGATGATTTACTGAAAAAAAAAAAAAAGAGAAATCACTGGGAGAAAGCATTAACGGAGGGACACAGAGAAATCAAAATGGAATATTTGCCTCAGAAATTATCATAATTAAAGCGAAGACTTACTGGTCAATGGTTGCCACTGCTTCTTCACCGGTACCGTGAAGTTTGACAGTGATGTATCCCCATCGTGTATCCTCATTCCATACCATCACTTCCATCCTGTAGTTTGTCCCTAAGAGGACATTCAAATTGGTATTAAAAAATAAGACTCCCATTTCTTTAAACACAAGGAATCTGACTCTATTTTTTATTTTTATTTTTTAACATTGCTCTAAATGTACTTACACAGAAATGAACATACAGTTTAGAGCAAAGACAACAAAGCTGGACAAATAAAGGTTAAGAATGACAGGACTATTATGTACACAATTATGTGGCAAAAGTAAGTGTTTACATAAATATTATGTAAATATAGATAATAAGCACCAATAACCAATTAGAAAACTAAAATATACAGATACATATATACAAGTAAAGTGTTCTGTAAACTACAGAAACTATTGCAAAAAATAAATACTGAATAGATATGCATTGACTGGATGATTATTGCAGTGTGTGCATGTATACATGTCCATATACTGTATATACAGAATTTAGGATTTATGTTGACAATGGCTGATTGTATGTACATAATAAAAAATGTATGCATTAAAAAATGTAAAATTCTCATCTGTTGACTCCTCTCAAGAAAGTACAATCTACCATTAGACGATTTATGGCCTTTTTTGACTCAATACATCCTCATTAATTAAATTTTTTCAGTACGTTTCAAACTGCAACTGATTGATTCTCAGAGTATTTTAGTTAATTATTTAGTTTGCTCCGTCAAGGTGCACCTACATTGCCAGTGAAGGAAAGATGGATGACTGAAAATGTAAAATACAGTACACCAGAGGTGGGTATAACATGGCATAAACTGTAAAATTGAACTCTGTCTTAATGAAAATACACCCAATACAGATGGTGTCAGCATATCAAATGGCTGTCATCTGTGGTTTTTAGCATTATGGGTGAGAGGGGACTGTCACACTTACTATTAAGTCCCTTTTCCGCTGCACAAAAAACCTTAAGTCCCTTTTCCGCTGCACAAAAAACCTTCTAACACCTGCAAACATCTGGCTTTTTAATGTGAAGGGAAAGGGTTACAATCGGCATTCACACCCATGTCAAACAACTTTGCAGTAGACATGGGTGTTAATCACTTCCAGCGCCGATCAACATTGATAGAAACACAACATCCAGGTGAATGCACTTATTTTAGCCCCTTAACCAAAGAGATGCAACCAACATGCCACCACAAAATACCGTCCATCTCTGTCCAAGCAGGGCTCGAACATCGATCCAAATTAGTCAGCATCAAGTTTGAAAAAGACTGAATAAATAAGAGATATATAAAAAGAAGTAACCACTGTAACAGGCCTCCATGCTCCTTTCTGCTGTTTACTAACATGTTTTTGGCTTGTCTGTGATGTCAAGTCAAACATGGCACACCAAAAATTTGGATGGAAAAGGAATATTAGGTTCAAAAGCCATTATCAGCCCATTAAATGCCCATTTACATAATGGCTGCTATTTTGTTAGCTTTCAGTTTTACTTTCCTTAGGTTTAGGTGCAAAACTACATGGTTGGATTTAGAAAAAGATGTAACATCAGTTAAAACACTGTCCCTGGTTTAAATAAGTTACTGCTGACCACTAATTTTTCGGCATAATTATTATGGTCCTGAGAGGTTGCTGCCTAACAATAAATGTAAAAGGCCATTTTATGTCTGATAATAACCTTCAGTAGATGTGACAGGCCTCTTCCAACCCATACCTTTGACTCTTATAACAACTGATAATGGCCATTTAATGGCCTGATAACAATGAAACTGGCTGAAAATACATCTTAAAGGATAGGCTCACAATTTTCAAGTCTGTCTTAAACAGTTCTCATGTGCTCATATGAATATTAGAAAAGTTTTTTGATGTAATCATTCATTCTCCGTACAGGCCATGAGGAGATCACTTCCTAGTGAGAAGGGATTTGCACTACGAAGATGGGAATTTTGACACACATCTGCTTACTTTGATTAACTCAGGCTACTGAAGTTTCATATTAGCTTCAGATAAACTTTTGAATTAGGAAGCTGGTTTATTTTATTTTGCCTTGTGTTGCATTTTCTTTTACTTTTCCTTTAAATTGTCTGATCTGGTGTACAGTCTTTAACATCTGCAAGTTTAACTATTTGGGGGCTAAATGTGAGTTAATGTGAGTCCCTTAAACATTACTAAAATATGTCTGTACGCCACACTTTAGTCAAGTTATTAAGTTGCAACATAGAGAATGGTCGTCTTTTGTTACTTACTGCAGAATGGAGAGACTGAATTGGTGGCGAAGTAAGTCTTTGTCTGGCCCAGCCTCAGCAGGACGTCTCTCCACTCTCTGACGTCATAACCTGGATTTGCGTAAAACAGCTGCGTCAGCTCACATCCATTTTGAAAGACTTTCACCTTGCAGACAAGCATTTGTGTAAATGTGTCAACAAATAATTTAAATACCTACCAAAGACAGGGCATCCGGCAGCACCAAAGGTGTCGCAGTTCAAGCAGTTACCATTCAGAAACTCTTTATAGGAGGAGCAGGGGAAGACCCTGCTGGTACACGCCCGATGCACAGAGTCAAGGTAGAGCAACACTGATCTCTGGTGGTCGCATTTAAAGTAGGATCCTCCTGTGCAGGGATAAGTCAGCGCTCTCACCATTACAAAGCCAGCATTTTTTTTTTTACACTTGATCAACAATTTGAGTGTAGTCTTTGTGTTTTTCTTTTCTTCATCATTTGAAAGACCTTACCAGAAAAGATGGTCTTTGGGCAGCCAGGTTGGTCTGCTCCACCATTAGCATAGACATCAATGTGACCCAGAGGTTCTCTGTAGCCCAGAGCTGTGCATGACAATAACAATAATAATAATGATTAATCATAATAACAATAATAACTTGTACACCACATTAAAAACAATTACAAATGACTGAGTTTATAGAGTATTTCAGATAAACTGACCATCCATGTCTGTGTGCAGAACATCCACAAACTCGGCATCCGTGGGGTCCAGTCGGTCCTCTGGAGGATGGCCAGTGAACTGAGGTCCAGCAGGATCCAGAGCTGCAAACATCACATCAGATCTCGGTAAAGCTTCAGGTTTATTTTCAAATCCAACATTAGCTAATGGGAGCTAAAAATAGCACACTCGAGCAGACTGATTTCACCTTATTTTAATGATTTAGGTATCACCTGTAAGCTCCTTTACTGTTCGATGTGTCTATGCCTTTTCCAAATTCTATCCATACAGCAGCTTGACCCATTTATCAAACCTGTTTTACTCTTTTTGTAGCATCTTTAATTATTTTTCCCACAAAGAAGTATTTTGATACTATCATGTTTCTGTTTTATGACTGAACTCAAGACGTCTAGACCAGTTTTTCTTTTCTCTTTGGTGTTTTTCTACCCAATACTCCTCTGCAGCAGTGCTGACCTGGATATCTGTGGTTCTGCACTTCACCAATACTGCAGGCACTGCGGAGGGGATAATCTGTCCACGGGGATTTCAGGTGAAATCATTGAAACTGTGTCAGTTTATGTCATGGCCAAAATCCTTCATCTGCAACATCTGACAAACTGTTTCATCGTCAGCGAGGACTTTGCCACTCTGTGCTCTCAGTTACTTGTAATGTTAACAGTCTAGGAATTAAAGTTCATTTGAGTGTCACAATTATATTGAAATGTCCTCGGCTAAAGTTTATTGTCTGATGCAGAAGATAAATGGTTGGTTGTGTAACCAGATACAGTGGCAATATGCGCAGTACTTCTTTTAAAACATACAATTTACAACATCTTATTCTCCAAGGAGGTCAGTACTATACATTTGATACTTTCTGTAAAATTTAAAAGGACAAAAATGTGAAGCTGTTTTGTCATTGTGACTACAGGAAACATGGGTTTTAGCATAATTGTTTTTGTGTTGACACTGGAATGGTTAGCATTATTATTGTTAGGGTTGGGCAATATGATACTATGCAATGGCAGAAATGTGTCCACAGGTAGATTTTGCAACACTGTTTCTACCTCAGGAGACATTCAGGGCAGGCTATGCAGCCAATCAAAGCTGGATTTTTGCATGATCTCATGATCTAATGATCTTATGAATCCAGCTGCCTCACAAGGTAACGTCATCTGAGCAGACACGTAGGAGGAGAGTGAGGTAATGAATACAGAAACCTGTAACACTTGAAGTTACTGTTCTCAGGAACCTTAAAGCTTCCATTTTAAAAGAATTTTTGTCTTACTGGGTCTTTTGTGTTTTACTCAAGTGTTGTTTCACGTGAGGCAGTTGTTTTTTTGTTCGTATGGAGGTCCCCAGTCAGGCTCACGGGATGTAGACTGGTGTATAAGCCCAACATTTGCCACCTGTTTCAGAGGTCATTCTCCTCCCCTTCTGCTATCTCCTGACACTGTCACAAGGGCGACATCGCTGCATCCTGAGCTTAGCACTGCCCAAGATGATTGTGAAAAAAATACAAACAACCCAGTGTTTTGTAGTGCTAAATTATGATGGGTTCTGCCAGACAGAGCAATTACTGTGTCGCGATATATACACTGTCACTGTGATATAAAATTACATACCATGACAGAAGACTTTGGCCATATTGCCCACCACTAATTTGTGTGCATGTTGACGATGAACATTGCTCTCCTATATCTGAGGGGTATGTTTGAAGATTTGAATTTTAAGCTATGGTCTGAAAGAGAAATCGCTTACCTGTAATCCATCCAATTGACCTATTTAGGTTAGCACCCACAAAGCCTGATATATGAGCCCCAAGACTGACTCCGATCATGTGGATGGAGCTCAGAGAGGCACCATGTTCCTGAAAAGATTGGCCATTAGTCATATTACTCTCAACACAGTCTATGATATCTAGACACAGCAGAGCTGGTCACAGAGTGTCAGATACATCTCATACCTGCATCATTTTGATGAAAGCAGTGAGGTTTTGAGCCGCCTTGCGTGTGTTTTCCACTGCTTTGAAGTAATTCACATTAGCAGCTCCGCGGTTCCAGTCCACCACTATGACGTTCATGTCTTCCCTCTCCAGCAGCATCTCTGTGATGTTGTGCACCCACGTCGGTGGAGATCCCGTGGGCCGATACCCATGAATGACAAAGGTGGTCGGGCTGGACATGTTAAACTGGGGATGGGCGGACAAGTTGGAGTGGGACACGAGTCTTCCACAGGTGACATTTTCCCTGGTGTACAGCAACAACCTTATTTTGAGGGTGGTTCCCATGAACGCGTGGGCAAAATCTAGATCTGTGAATTCTTCACATGTCTCAGCTGGGAGTGATGGTGAGTTAGAAAAGGAGTAGACAGAGAAAAGTGTATTTGGGAAGGGGAGGATAAGAAGAAGAATAAATTAAACATGACCATTTAGTCTTAAAGGTAAAGTTAAATTTCAAAAATATGTCTTTCTTCCTCCTACCTGTGGTGTTATTTGAGTTGCAGAGTGTTGGAGATATCGGCCATAGAGATGTCTGCCTTCTCTCTAGTGTAATGGAAGTAGATGGCATTCGACTTGTGGTGCTCAAAATGGCAAAAAAAAAAAGAAATACATTTGAAGAACTCAACAATGTCTCTGTCCAGAAATCATGACCCGGTTACTCAAGATAATCCACAGACCTTGCTGTGAGCAGTTTCATGTAGGAACTTTTTTCTCTCTACCAGAAAGAAACTACAACCACCATCTGTATCACTGTGCAGAGGGAAGCATGGGTCTACTGCTAGGTCACCTAGCACCACTGAGCATCTCGTGCTGTCACGAGCACAAGCCTCTTATACATGAGTAGATGCATGCTTCCTTCTGTGTGGTGAATTGGGCTGGTGGGTGTAGTTCAGTAGAAAATAGTTCCTACATGAAACTGCTCACAGCGAGGTCTGTGGTTATGTTATGAAACCAGGTCATGATTTCTGAAGGCACATTGCTGTTGAGTTTTTCATCTGTATTTTTTGCCGCTTTGAGCACCACAAACCGAGTGCCATCTAGTTCCATTATAATCCAGAGATGGTAGACATCTTTGCCGCGTACATCTCCAACACTCCGCAACTCACACCGAAACAATGGGTCAATAGTACTATAGGTGAGAGGAAAACTACGTATTTTTGATTTTAGAGTGAACTGTCCCTTTAACAAGCATTGCACAATAAACCTTTAGTAATTTATCATTTAAAGTTTCTGTCATCATCAATGACATAGTCCCATATATGACTCAGTGTGGTAGTCAATGCAATCACCGCTTCGCCCACCAGACAGACACGTCATGAACAAGTTTGACTGGGACAGCAAACAGTTTCAATAGTGATACATGTGTATTTTGTGTGTGTGTTGCTTCATTCAGTAGCATTAAACAATCTGATAATCTAGCAAGAATGTGTCAGTGCCACCTGCATGATAACTAAATAAAACAAATAATAAGGATTAAAACACACACTCAAAAAATACTCAGTCTGCTGAGCAAATTAGGTGTGTTCACAACAAGATGATTTTTCTGTGAATTTTTTTCCCTTACTATCCACCTAACATTGTGTAAAAATGTATCACTGGCAGGTGGATAGTAAGGGAAAAAAATTCACAGAAAAATTATGTCACACAAATGAACCAGTATGTTGAGTTCTGCTGAAGTAGAAGCATAGCGTCGTGTTAGAGAAATGCCACCAGCTGTTCTCAGTAACTGTCACATAACTGATGTGGCTTTCCATATTAGTAAATTACCATTGCATATAGACATCAGCTAAGAGGCCTGTATACAGTGCCGGTGGTTTTTGCAAACCACATTGCCAGCCATTTACTCGCATGTGTTGGTTTTCCCAAGAAATTTCAGTTCCTCTAATGTCGCTTGACGGTTCTTTCCCCCCAGGAGTGTAGTCACTAGGCACTTGACTGTGTGTGTGTGTGTGTGTGTGTGTGTGTGTGTGGGTTTGTCTGTATACGTTGACACTTCAGAGTGTTGTGCTTTGGGCTTTACCTTTGCATATTTGCACAGTTATCGGCAGGAGCAGTGTCAGATATTGCCACAGGAACATGCTTTACACCAACATGTGCAAATAATCTGTAGACAGAATTACCAGAGTCAGACCATTACAGAAAAATACACCTGTCAGACATAACATGGCCCAATATAAAAATTACAGCTGATCACATGTACACCAACACAACAGGCACAGCAACACAAAGCGAATACTGTCATAACACTTCAGGTGTTTCTCTGACACTTTGTATTTTTCACCACAGACTGCAGTTTTAAATTGTTTTAGCTATTTTTGCTCTGAATGCAAATCTCCCCAGACCAAAGCAAAGAAAATAGGTCAGTTGCTTATCTGCTTACCTTCCAGTGTTATTAAGAGTCAGGGGAAAAAATATCACTGTTGGTGCCATTTAGGTAACCTGCAGGCTGAAAATCTGTTTTCTAGCCCCACCCACTGTTATTAACTTCAACCAATGAAATTGTAATGATAAGCGAAACTGAAATCCACAGAAATCTGTCTGCGACTAAATTCTTGTGCTACAGTAAACGCCTCATGTTTACTGAGTGTTCAGTGTCTTCTTCAGCTTTAACTCTAACAAATTTGACAACTGTGAGAGAGCTTAACATGTCATTTTTTATCAGAGGCTTACCTTCGCAGTAGGATAATATTTCCTGGTCTGGTGTGTGTCAAAGGTCCAGCAGATTACGGGCCATCCTCTGTTTGCACCTCCACATATTTGGGCAGTGTTCACATCAGGAAGTGAGAGGAGGAACAGCAAAGCAATACTCCCGCCCTGCATGCTCTCATGAGTATAACCACACCCCTTGCTCCAGGTCATTGTGTTCACAGGTGAAACATTCCTGTGAAGTCACTCCTGGTTCCCGTGTACTCAAACCGGTTATGGGACCATTTCTTGTGTCTCCTTTGAACTTGATTTGAATTTGTAAAAACAGCATAGTCTCTGTTTACAGAGCCCATTCGTATTTATGTTCAAGAAATTAGAGTGAAAGCGAAACATGTGGGCATTTACAAGAACTTGTCACGTCTGTAGAGAGGAGTGTCTCATCTCTTCAGTGATAAATTAACATTCAGTCAGGCTTTTCTCAGCTGGAGTCAGTAAAAACTGACGCTTGTAAGAAGTTGCACAACAAAGTCTATTATAGTACACAGTGATATGTGCACAACCTGTTTTGAGAAGGTGATAGACTTTTCAAAACTTTTGCCTTTCCATCCGTCATTATATTTCATGTATGTGAGCATATATGTTCACATCATATGTTTACGAATGACTAATTTTAATGTGCAAACAAATCAATAGAAGAAAAAACTAAAGGAGGAGCTGATGGTCTCGCTTTTGGTCCTTCAGTTTCAGTTGTTGCAAGTGTTGACTGAATCATAATTTTAGGGTGAATCATTCATCTATTTATTTATTTTTTGATCTCCGAGACTACTAGAAAAAGGAAGCGGGCTATGTTAAGTTATTTTTAGTGAAGGAAAGCAGGGGAGGGTCTTTAAACTTTTCCTAATACTGTATTTATACATATGCTTTCATTGGAGGGTGGTTGTATTATCACCATTCTTATCAGCCAAGATAATGTTGCGACGGCTGGCATTGTTTTCACTTTGTGAGTCTGTGTGTGACATCAAGGTAAAATGTGGTTTTGGTGGGACCAATTTTAGTGGGAACTGGGTGTGGTCCAGGCAAGAGGGACAGAAGTAGAGAAGGGCCTTTTCCC
>JAPZEB010000006.1:14266107-14304731 GCA_029783705.1 Chaetodon striatus
CTTTCTGGTTGGTACGACTTAATTTGAGTGACATTTTGCAGAAAAAAAGACAGGGGGGGGGCCCTGATACTTTGGGCCCTTGAGCCTGTGCCCAGTAGACTCATTCGGTATTCCATCTGTGGTCTTAATCGGAATGACTACAGGTGAAGTCGACAGCTGTGACCATTTTATTGCAAGGTAATTTCCATACAAACTAAAGAGACATCACACTGTTTATTAGCTATTTCATAATTTGTATACCTGTATACTATATTCATTCATTTTCTGTAACTGCTAATCCTGTTAAGGGTCGTGTGGGGCTGCAGCCTATCCCAGCTGACATTGGGTGAGAGGTGGGGTACATCTGGACAGGTCGCCAGACTATCACAGGGCTGACACATAGAGACAGACAACTATTTAAGCTCACATTCACACCTATGGGTAATTTTAGAGTCACCAATTAACCTGCATGTCTTTGGACTGCGGGAGGAAGCCCGAGTACCCGGAGGAAACCCACACTGACACAGGGAGAGCATGCAAACTCCAAACAGAGGGGCTCCCCCACCCTGGGTCTGTGAGGTGACAATGCAATTAAACTACTCCTTCACAGTGAATCTTTACCTGCAGTAATGCTGATTATGAGGGATAATCCAGATTTAATTGTATACCTGCACAGATTAATGTTAATACTTTCCAACAAGTGATTTTCTCTTACTTAGTTATTGGTGGCAGATGTATCCACTTGGAAGTAATTTATTTAACTTAGCTGGATTGAACCATAAAGTATTTTGTTGTTCCTGCCATTCAGTTAATACCTGTTGTGGCTTGTACTGATCCTTTGAGATTAACCTTGCTTATTAACTCTTGCTGGTGGTAATGGAGATGGAGCATATATTACCCTCCCATTTTGCTTCAAACAGAATTCACTGTTTACAACTGTAGAAAGTCTTTAGACCCAATTTTCCTTTACATTCATCTAAATAAACCAATAAAGCAAACTAACTTAATAACCCTTGCATTTCCTAATAAACATGATGTTTTTAAAAAGGTTACTAAATCTTCGGTCCATGTAATGCAGTTGCATATTTATGTGCCATTACAAAATCATTAAAGCCTGTGACAAATGAAACAGAGCAGAAATCTCATTAAAGAGATGAACAGAACAAACTCACGAGGGTGTAACAAATGATAAGTTGACCTTTATGGCCTCTAGATATCCCAGTGTCTCCGCGCTGCCCGTTGATTCAACTTTTACGGCACAGCGGGGTTAATGAAATCATTGTTTCCCACATGTCGGCGTCATTAATGTTTTATTTTACATGAGTGCACACTGCTCTTTCCTTACCAGGGATTTGCTTTTAAACAAGGAGGCGGAAGGGATCTTTCACATTTGCAAGGAACGCCGATGACAGCATCAGGATGACCTTCATTTACACAACCAGATTACAGTGTGTTTATGTAAATGATGACACAAGGAAAGACCTGGGTGGCAAAAATGTCCTTATTTAGACCTTTTGCCTCACTCCTAATGGCTGTTGTAAATTACAGACTACACGCTTCAGTGCATTGATGGAGGCAAACACCAAATTGAGGATGGTCTTTTACGCAAATAGCCGACACACTCCTCCTCCCTTTTTGGGCCCAGGTACCACTTTAAAAATAGACGTCTTGCTGCGGCGTGATATCAGCAGTGGATGTTGTGGTGTCTTACCAAACAGTTCTCTCAGCAAGAAGCAAACAAGCAAGATATCTCGAAAAAGGATGGCCCACATCTTGTGTATTTTCGCACTTTTGTGTTTTGCATCAAGTGTTGCAGGAAATACAGAGACCCAGCAGAGATTTAAAGACCTCCAACTTCAGCAAGACTCATCGCCGTGGCTTGAAAAATTACAAGACAAGCAGGTAAGATGTTTTTATTTTCCTTAATGTCCTTTTCATATGTTGTTATGCTCAGTACAAAACAGAATACCATCCTTCCTCCCAGTGGTTGAAACCAGGCCCAGGTCACAGCTATGCTGCAGGCATCAGGGTGTCCTGCCTACAGCTCTTTAATAGATAAAGTTTGTCCATACTTGTGCACATTTTACTCACAGTGATCTGTTAAAAGTGTAATTTTATCCCCACTGAGTCATTCTGGTTGCTGTCAGAGCTACCTGCCCGATTACTGTCATTTGATTATCCTCATTTCATGGAGCTGCACCTCCATGAAATTGCAGATTAGAGATTACAGCACGAGTATGCATTCCCGTCTCTGGCTGTGAGCAACAAATCCAAAAGTTCTGTGGCAGAAACTGATTTACAGTTTGGTAGAAATTCCCATTTCCTCTAACTTACCTAGTGAAGGGAAGTTACATATATACTGACATTTAACAGCCTGTCAATGGTTGGAATTCTTTCATATTTACATGATGTCACTATTTTTCTCCGTAGGAATCGACAAAGACACAAAGCTTCATAGACTTGCTGTATAAACTCTCCAAATTTGAAAAATTTGGAAACATCTTCAAGGAATCCACAGACATGGAGAAACAGAAGAAGAATCGACGTGGACTGGTTGGTGACATGACAACCCGCGGGGCTGGCTGCAGAGTCTTCTTCTGGAAATCCTGGACTGCCTGCTAACTCTCGACACTCCTTAATTCATCGCTGCTCTACCATCATTTTCAGCTGCATTATGTTTGAGGGTTTTTTTTAAAGTGCTTTATGCTGCTCATGTTCACATAAATGTTCTATGTTGATGGGTATTCTGAGAAAACATTATGGCAGCTTTAATTAGCCTGCACCGCAAATCAAACTGCTTGTGAATATGTGTAATAGTGTAACACTGTTGCAAACTGTGTGTGAATGTATAAGGTGACTACATGCACAGCTCTCATTCCATTCAATAAACCAAGCCACTAGAGACTACATTTTCTGAGGCATGACTTCGCCAAAACAATTAGAAAGCATAGTGGGATTACCGAAAGGGCCCACATGACAGAGGCCCCAGGGCCCAAGGTATGAGGGGGGGGGGGCTTGCCCTCACCTGCAAACTGTCACTCAAATTTAAAAATATTGACCTGGAGGAGATAAAAAATGGCCACAGAGATTCAAAGGAACTAAAAAGAGACACAAAATAACTACAAAAAAGAAGCAAAACAACCACAAAGAAACACAAAATGACAAAAAAGACACACAACTACAAAGGTCTGGCACCTGTCAGCTACATTTTTATAAAGCCCCAACCTCGCCTGAGCATTGTGGGGGTACACACCCATAAAAGTCCCAAACACAGAAAATAAGGAAAAATTAAATAAATACAGGCAGAGGGCAGAGACTCTGCACCGCCACACACTTCTTGTGGGTCATAAGTGATGATTAAGAGGGATTGCATCTGGATGAGTCCACATTTTTCAGGAAAATCCTGCATAGCATATCTTTTAATGAAAGTTGGTGTAGTGAATCTTAACATATTGGCTGTTTCGGGGGTGCACTTCAGATGCTTCTAGCTCCCGCAGTTAGTTGAACAATACTTGACCCCCTTGATCCCGCACGCCTGCATTATTTACAGTACACCTGACAGTCTGTAGGAGGTGTACACAATGAAGTGGCCACTGAATATTTAATGATCAGTAAATGAGCTGTTCCTGTGGAAAAGCTGCTGTGAAACCCTGCTCAAGTTAAAAGAGCCCCGCAGAGAGCTAAGAAACTCTGCAGGCTTCCTTGACGACCAGTGGGTGCTCCACCGGCATGTAGAAATAAGTGTTGCATTTGATAGTGCATTTGTTATACTTCAAATCAGCTAAGATCACTCACATTCATTCATTCATCACACATCAAAGTACTACATCTACACAGGCCCTCTTTTGTTGGCAGGTTTCTCTCTGCCACATTATTTTCACTCCAGCAGAGGAGGCTGTTCTTCTCTTTGTTAAGCCCAGATAGACTTTAAATGTCATAAATGTCTGCAGTGTGTTTGATGTTTCCCACTGATCTTCATGCTAGACCAGCAAAGCAATAAACCAACAGCTTTACAGGCATCCATTCATCTTCTGTATCTTTGATGTTCCTTCAACTGTTACGCCAATGATTGAAGCCAATCTCGCCCTATCAAAGTGTACTGTAGCTTTGGCATGCAATCTGCGAAGAGACAAAAACGTTGCGCGTGTGGCATTCGTGCATGCATCTGTGTGAGTGTGCAGGTCTTATATCGTATTTGCATATTCCCTGATACATGCCTGTGTGTGCATAATATGTCTTGTAATGTCATATATTAACGCACTGATGAACATGCATTTAAGTAGCGCAGCCACCATGAATACCCAGAAGGTGTTTCTGTTAAATAATGCCCCGACCTCCACCATGTATGTATAACTGTGAGGTGAATTTGGTGTGAATTACATGAACTCATTAACATCAAACAAGAAAAGAAGAGTAGGTGCAAAGGAAAAAGAAATAGAGTAGATGTGGGGTGCAGAAAAAGAGGGCTAGATTGAGGAGAAATGTATCAAATTGGATACAGAGGTGGAGAGGGAATAGAGATTAGGAAAGTGAGAAAGTAGAGGAAGGGAGGGAAAGAGGGGTGCAAAGAGGATGAGCAAGGGGGATGAGAGAGAAAATTATTAAAGTAGCAGTGTTGGAGCATAACTGCAGTCAAAGCTTGGCTTAGTATCCTTTCTGTCCCTGGGCTATTGGGATTCAACAGAACAGCTTCCCCCCCTGTAACAGGAACCACTGCCAGCACATTAACATGCTCATACTGCAGAGCTTCTTCAATAAAGTGATAGAGTGTGTGAGAGTAACAAATACAAAGCGTGTGAGTGGGTGTGTGGGCGGGTAGCTGGGTGAGTGGGCTTACAGTGTGTGTAGGTGCATGTGTGCACCGTGCATGAACTTCTGTGTGTCTTATGTCTCTTAAGTGAGAGTGAGCGTGTTTGCTCGCAGTATTCCTCGCTGTATTCATTTGCAAACAGAAGAGGCCAAATCACAGAGATAGAGAGGCAGAGGGAAGGTAAAGTGATCTGTTTTTGTCGTCTCGGGACAGCTGTCTGTCTCAGGTGCCGCAGCAGAAGCTTGAATTCAGTCTCTTTAACCATCAGAATTCATTTCATTCAAACATAATCACTCCCAAGCAGCTACTCTTTCCCCCCTCCAATCTTTCGGAAGTAAACACATTAGAACCAATTATAAAATACTTTTGCCAACTCTATGCAGTTGATTTGGATGTAAAAGACGCAGATAAGAAACACAGAGCCAGCTAGATCAAAGGAGCATCGCTGAGCCTTAATTGAACAGAGACCAATTATTTTTAATGAGTAGAACCGAACGCCCCACTTCTGAGTGGGAGTTCCCTCATTCTCTCCCTGGGAGGACGAGAAAAGAGAAACAAGCGGAGTCCCAGTGGCACAGGCCCATATCAAAACAACAGGACAAAAAGAGGTAGACGCAGAGAGAGGGAAGAAAGATGCCTGGGATACAAGATTGAGAATATTTTTACTCTGTGTGCTCATGAGTCTGCAAAAGACAAACAAAGTCATGTACAGTTCTGTATTAATAACTGTACAGGCCATAAATAGATGTCTGTGTTGTTGACCCAGCTGAAATCTAAATGTTCTCTATTAGCCATGGATGGATTACTGAACAGGCCTACCGGGCACTGGCCCAGGGGCCCAAAGTGTCAGGGGGACCATTGGCCTTTACTTGCAGAATGCCACACAAATTACTCAAAGTACTCAAAATGAACACAAAGAGATGTAAAGGAACTGGAAAAACAGGCAAAACAACCACACAGACACAAAATGACTACATAACAACACAAAACAACCACAATAAAATACTAAATGACTATTCAGAGGCACAAAATAACAAAAAAGACATAAAATTACATCAATTAGACACAAAATTATCTCAAAGACACCCAACAACAACAAAACAACACAAAACAACCACAAGAATATGCAAAATTACCTCAAAAAGATACCAAACAACCATAATGAGATACAAAATGACTACATAGCAACACAAAACAACCAAAAGAGACATAAAATGACCTCAAAGAGACACAAAATTACCTCAGTAAGACACAAAGCTACCTCAAAGAGACCCAAACGACACAAAAAATACCACAAGAAGATGCTAAATGACTACATAGTGACACAAAACAACCAAAAGAGACATAAAATAACCTCAAAGAAACACAAAGTTACCTCAATAAGACACAAAATTACCTCAAAGAGGCGCAAAGAAGATGGAAAATCACTACAAAGTCTGTGTGAGAGATGCAAAACCACAAATGATGCATAAAGACTGCTAAGAGATGCACAACCACCACAAAGTCTGTGCATCTTGCTCCTATGTTGGAGAGGTGGTGGGGCCCTTTGCATATCTGGGCCCATTGTCTCATAATCCACCAGCGCCATAATGGCATTATGATGTTGTACACAGCCCAAAAAACATTTCCGATTTGACAGCAGATACTGCTAACAGGGAAAAAGTAATTTATGACACTTACAACACAGAGATGCATTTGACATAATCCTGGCAAAGGGATTTTTGTGTTCCAGAGATGTTGTAAACGGTGCCAGCTGTGACCTTTAAAATGCAATAAAAGCCACTCAGTCTTCTGCAGCATGTTAACACAGATGGTTTGAGAGAGAAGAGGAGAGAATGAAATTATGTGCTACCACGGGATGAGAATTTTTGGAAAATTACACTGGTTGGTATTTAACCAGTCAAAACTAATTCACTGAAGTTTTAACACCACCACCTGGTTCGTCTGCTAAATGAACAATTTAAGAGATTAAAGCATCAAATTGATTCATTTCAGGTGCACAGTGTGCTCACAATATTCACAGGCTGCCTGCTGAGGTAATCAAATTTCACAGCTACTGTATCTGCCACTGAGATGTGAGATAGCTTGTATATAAACCTAATATTCTGACCTGAGGGCCGCACTAGAGGAGGTAGCAGTAGAACCCGCTCATCCTCTGGGTGCTGAGGAGGTCTGAAGGTGTTTAATAAATTTCATAGTAGTCTTAAATTCACATATTTCTTGGTGCAATAAATGTCTGTAGGTTGATCTGCCACTTTGGTCTGGCCCTTTCATGCATGAATTATTACGACCTCAGTCAAGTTTTTTTTTTTATCCTAAGTGTTTTTATTCCTCTTTAGGCATGTAGCGTAGAAGCTTCTCAAAACGGAATAAGGTTGGGCGCCAGACAGGAGAATATTCAAAAAAATCAACCTGTCAATATTTTAAATCAATTTCCCTGTAAATTTGAAAATTAACCCGGCAGCTAGCTTCTTGGCTACAAAAAACCCACAACAGTAATACACCAACAAATCAATGCAATTAGAAGGTTTGTCTTATATTCAGTCAACTATTTCTCAAAACATATGAGGTCATTAATCAAACTCGAATATCTCTCAATTCATATATGAATGAAGTTCAGTTCAGTTCAGTTCAGTTCAGAGTGTTGTGTTTTTGGAAGTGGAGAGAAAAAACCAAGGAGTAGCTTGAAGTTATAAATTAGGAAAAGCCAGGAGAGTTTCAGTGAAAAGGGGACTTATCTGCCAGTAGGACTTCTTTCAACTCGGACAGAGAGATTGGTCACTGAATCCAAGCAGGTACAGGATAGTAGATTTCTTTTCCTTCTGCTCCAGGGATCAGTTGCTTTTTCCTCCAGTGTCCTGTTTACCACACAGTCCAACTTCCAGCCCGTCCATAATACTCGGTTTACTTCACTCTTTATTTACTCCGGTAATTGAATCAAACTTAGAATTATCTCCTTTTCTTTCTTTCTCACTTCTCACTTAATTTCAGTCCTTCTTCAAACCTCCTTTGTTTGGTTTTCCCTCCTTCTCTGAGCTCCCAGGTGTGACTGATTTAACACCTCCCTCCCCCTTCCTTTCCAACTCAGGTGGAGCTGATTGATGTGATTTCATTTCCCTTCCTGCTACATTAGTAAAAGCTTCATAGGTCCACTATAACACCAATAACCTCTGTATTTTCAGACTTAAAATTCTAATCATTACAGCTGAAGATATTTCAATGGAGTAAATACAGTACGATTAACCCTGAATCAATCCACTGCTAACCATTTATCTTTAACTCTTTTTTCATCAGTCTGGGAGACGGGCATTCCTTTGTTACCAGATTGGTACACATAGATCCTGAACAAGCAAACAGTGTCCTTCAGCAGAATGGCAAAAGGCTAGTATTGTTTTTCTTTATCCCCCAAATATTTAATCTGTTTCCTTTCAGTTTTGTTAGCTGGGTGTTAATCTCTAATGCGGCTTTAATTACAGCCTCGCTGATGGGGAGGCCAACCCTTGTGCGCTTGGCAACAGTATACAACACACAGCGGACGACAGCAAAGACAAAATTGGTTTGTTGTTGATGCCTTTTCTCACATTTTTCATTATAGCTTATATTTATAGTGCTTTTGTAATTGCTGCTCAAAAATCAACTGTTTCACACTTCCTGAAACACCTCTTAACTGTTTCCTTTCAGAAGGAGGCCAGATAGTTTCTGTGACAATGGAGAGTGAGCCATAGCAGGTATGTGAACGTGCCGTGAACACTGTAGAGTGTTGCTGGTTTGTCCTCCTCCTGTGTTTATTTCTACTTAATTGGGTATCACTGCAGGTCGCAGGCACATCAGTAAACTATGATGCCTTAAACCAGGAGCATCAGCGCCTCCACAGGAGCCGTCCTCCACCCTCATTTTGAGTTCGACAGTGCAGCCTCAAGCCACATGTTTTGTATGTACATCAAATGGACCATTCCTTCACTTCCGGCGTGCTTTAAACCAGCACCACCACAATACTGTTATCATATCAACAGGGACTGCACAGTGACCTCATGGACTGCACCAGTCTGAAGCAGAGGTATTTCACAGGTTTCGTCTTTGTTTTGAGCCAAAGACATTCAGTTAATGTTTTGTTGTTGTTGCATCTGAAAAACTCTGGGACTGCTTTTTCCCCTCGAGCCAACGTATGTCTGCATTGTCTGTGTTTATCTACATGGATTAATCACATTATACATTCCTAATAGAGAATCCTCTGTCGTCAGTATTAATTAAGCATTAATGACTAAGAGGGAGCCGTGGGAGCCACTAAAGTGAGGTGTGTATAAGTCTAAAAAATGGTGAGACATTTCAACACTGTCAACAGTGTGAGAATGATCAGTTTTAAACTCCAAGCACAGTGCAATTATTAAGACCAGTTATCTAATGGTCTAATTTAGTTTACAGTTTACATGATTAAAACATATTTTGAAGGTCTTTCTGTTTACACTTTTGAGATATTTATGATTTACATTTCAGATTTTATACTATGTTTAAAAGTACAACTTGTCAAAGATTTAAATGTTTGGACCAAATCCAGTTAAACTTCAGTTAAAATGGTTTCATCTCATTTCAAATAGTTAAAAACACAACCAATCGAAGAAGCAATTTTCAGCTGGTTTGCCATTTTTAATTGCACTATAAATATTTGTAATTTATTTATTTTTAAACTTTTATAATTTAAATGTATCGTCTTTCGTGTCTATTGATTTTGTTGTACAAATATTTGATTATTTGTTTTTATTATATTTATTCAGTTTTTTAAAATCAACATTGTCCTCTTCCTCTATATGTTAAGACTTTCATGATCAGTCCTTTTCTACAGTGAGTATTTGTTTTTTTAATTTATCAGTTTTGAGTGTTAAAGGTTAACTTTGGTATTTTTCAACCTGGATGCTATTCACCCTGTTAGATGTGAACATATGCTGCCTGTACACTCCGTTTTCTCCTCATGTTCCCCTTACATCTAAATGTGTTATATAATATATAATAGTTTTTTTTTGTTTGTTTCAACTTTTGAATAAAATTTCTGTTTCTTTGAACAGAGTCTGGTGGGTTTGGCGATAACGATTTCAGGGCTGCTTCTAGTTAAATAAAAGGATCTTACTCTTTTATTAAAAGCTCTATCTCAGTGTCAAAAAAACAAGCACTTTTAGCGGACGCTTATAAGGTAAATTTTGCCTACAGTGATTACTTTGCTGCCCTCTCTACTAATACTGGACAAATATTAAAAATTGTCGTCCCCTGTACTCACAAAAGCATGGGAGAATAAGGTCCAGGTTAAAAAATACCAAGTTACCTGTTAATGCCAATGATTAATTAATTTGTTTTTTTGTTTTTTTTTCAGTCTAATGATAAGATGTGTTTGAAAGTAAATGAAAGCACAAAATGAAACCATAATTAACCAGTTAAAAGATATTGTCAGAAAGGTCACGTTAGGTTGACCCAATGTGTTCTTTAGCCTCAACCAGGATAGATAAGATAGCGTTTATATACAGGTAATGAAACAGTAGGACTGCCATTGTATTACATTCATTTAGTGGAAATGATGAACAGCACAGCGTGGGGTTTTGCTGAGTGATCACCAGACAACAATGTGTAGATATTACTGACTGAGTGCCAGCCCATGTGCATGTACTCACAGAATCTCACAGTAGTTTAATAACTAACTTCACTGATTAAACTCAGCTTCCTGCACCACCCAAGCAGCTAGAGCCGCTAATGTAGCCAGGCCTGTAAAGAACTGCTGTTTTATTGAGAAAAAATGATTCACACAGGGTGACCTTCAATGATCTGTAACAATAAATGTAATGTAATAAACTACAAGGTGTGTCTTCATTTCAAACACTGGTGCACTGTGATCTGTAACAAATGAGAGAAGTTTAAAATCCTTACTTTACTGTTAAATTACTCTGCGGAGGACAGACTGTGATTACAGCCATTTGTCCCCAGATGATTATCACAACCAGCCTGAACTATAGATGTGTCCAGATGTGTTTGATATTTTATTTTACTTTATTTAATTTCATTTTATTTAGAAGGACAATGCACATTACTCAACATCTCTGTAAATGTGCCAGTGTTAGCCAAAAGATTTTGACGAGGAAAAACAGGCATATTGGTTCTCAGAACGTAAAAGTCAAAATGTACCTTAGTATGCTGACGTTAGCATTTAGCGTGAAGCATGGTTATGCCTAAGTGTTGTCTAATAGAGCTGCTAACATGGCTGCAGACTCTCTTGTCTTGTTAAATCTGAAAGCCACCTGATCTCCAACCTGTGTGGCCAACAAGAAATATATGCCACAGTGATATTTGCTATCGTAAATAAAATCCAGTGTTGGATATTCCAACCTCAAACAATTATAAAAGAGGTACTGAAAGAGAAACACGTGGAACATTGCTTTCTCAGTTCTCATTAAAGAGATCATGACAGAGATGGGTGACATGTCACTGCCCTTTTCACATTGTCAAGATTGCTTAAGTTGGCAAGACATGTTCAGGCAGGCGTTTACACGTATTGAGTTATTTTTCTGGCACAGGAACATGCTGTGTAGGGAGCAAGATTGGCCGGCTAGCCAGGAGAAGGTAAATGACCTCAGTGCCGTTCACCTCTCCATAAATATACAACAGATAAGGTTGTAAGACTCCCAGAATTACGTTGGAAAGATGAAACACTTTGACCCCATTACAGCTTTATTATAAAAGATAATCCAAGGTTTTCTAATTATCAATCTGAAATTTACTTTTACATTTTTTAATCCATTTTTTTTTTATCTTTGTTTAGTGGCTCTCTTTAATGTATTACGGAGGGCCCTTAATGGATTACTTGTACTGTGCAAAAGGTTAAAAATGTTCAGTCAAGAAGTGTTAGAAGGACAATCACTGCAACACTCCCAACCACATGTTTTTTCAGTAGTCATTGTTATGTGATTGTGATTGCGTGTGTGTAAAATGGGAATCTCTCAAAAGCATTTAATGATGATGACATTTTTCCCACTGAAATAAACAGGTGTCATTTTTCTTTTGGTCAAACCTGAATGTAATACTCTTGTGTCGCACCACATAGGCATATTTTCTGACCATATCAACCTCATCCTGCAAAAAAGTGATGCTCAAAACACCCTATTTATAGTAACAATCCTCTATAATTCAGAAGTCACATCCTGAAGATTTGGGTTTAACTCAGAAGTGCTGTCTGTGTACCAAAGGCAATGAAACTGAGACATAAAACACAAATATTTCTCACGCTTGAAGGAAATTAATTTATGTTTTTATATCCTTTATTTTTACTGGGAACACACTGTCAATGTTTATGTCACTCCTGACCCCACCTTTTTAGTTAATTTAATTACTGTGACCTCAGTCTGTGAATGAATGAGCCACAGTCACTTACGGAGGTGTTCTCATAAACTTCTAAGCTGTCTAAGGGTAAAGTACACATGCAGTTAAATCTGCTACAAGAAACCACCGGCAGACACTGCAGTATAACGGGACGCAGACTTTATAAGTAGACCATGTTATTTTACAACTGATCAGGGTTCACTGAAGTAATTTAAACCAGGAGAGAAAGTTCAATTGAATTTGTATAGAGCAATTCTTCTTAATTTTTAGTCTATTATTGAATTACTCAGGAGGAACAGTCACACACCATGGAGGAAGCCCTCAACACCACCATCGATCCAGCTTGTTTAGAAGAGCCCCCGCTGGCTAGCGACGTGATAAAACGTAAGTGACCTGCATTACCACGTCCTGCTTGCTGATAATGTTTCTTTATCAACAAGTCTGAGCTAATGACATTTACGATTCACTCAGCAGTGGCAAACGTGCAGTTGTGTGTGTGCGGGGCTGGTGTTTTCAGCTTGTGAGTCTATGTCTGTGTTTGTGTGTGTTATCATGGCAAAATGTGGTCTTTGAGACACTTACTGTGGCGGGAACTACCACAGGAGCAGTACTTTGCCAGGTATTTACATATCTGTCTGTCTGTTTGCGGACGGATTTTGTTACAGCGATCATAATGAAGGCCGAGTTTGGAGACGGGTGTGATCTGAAAACACATGCTCACACCCAAAGTGTCACATACTGATGCCTAGTCAGTGGCTGCACACTCTAGCTGCCCCTCCAGGGTCAGTTTTGGATGTTCAGGGACAGCCTGTTAATTTAAGCTTGTTACACACATTGTGTTTTTTCAAATTAAACATCACGGAGAATGTACAGTTTTCATTTGTTAATGCATACAGACTCTTTTCAAAATAAACTTGGAGCGTAGGTAAAAAACCTACTCATAGGTCTAGAATAAAACATCATCATTTAGCTTAAATCAGAACGTTCGTTACTAACGTAATGTAACGTCATGAGACATACATCACATACATCTCTAGTTTAGTATGCTAGACACACTAGCACAAATAACTCAACTGATTTTTAGTTTCACACAGGACACAGACAGCGTTCTCCTGGGTGAAAGTCTGGAGTTTGTTTGACACCTCCACCTCCACTCCCGCCCACCACACGAAGACTTTCTCTGTCTTTACACTACGACAGTTGCTCGGTGCATCTCGTACTAAGGGTGCTTCTGTGCATCAGTATCTGACACAGACGGCCACTTACCAAGCGTTGGTATTTGATGAGTTAGGAGTGAGACAGGGTTGAGTCAGAGCAAGGAAGTAGTAGGTAAGGGGCAATTGCCCTAACCCACCACCTCCTGACTTGACGCCCCTGGCCCACATTCTTTTTAAGTTGCAGATCACTGGATCACAACTGGTTTTGTGTGTCTGTAGTTTCTTCTTTTATTAACCTCTGTTTCAAAAATACAGTGTCCCACACATTTTTAACTTTAGCAAAACCTGTTTGTGTGTGATTGTTTTACATAAAGTGTCTCATACTGCATATAACCTACAGCAGTGGTTCTTAACTGGTGGTTCACAGTCCAAAAAGTGGGTCACGGTTCCACTCTAAGTGGACCCCAGGTGACTCGCAAATGTGTCAAGATTGTAAAAAGCACACTTGATTTTTAAGTACAGTGGATTTCTGGCACAGAGCTTTTATTTTATAGTGCCACTTACTGCTGTAGTTGGAGTGACTAATGGACAGCTACTTGACAGACAGCAAACTAGCCTGATGATATAGCCATATTCAAGTATGACTTTTAATGTATTAAACGTGTGGACCTTGAACTAGTGACACAGGAGAACCAGTGACCTGCAGTATATGTAATGTACTATAAAATAATCTGATCCCTTCTCTCTTTCTCTCTCTGTATTCAATCAGAGCTCGATTTGTTTGGATGGTGCCTGTACTCCATGCTCACCTTCATGTCCTGCATCTGCCTGCTGCTGTACCTGGAGCAGTGTGTCTATATTTATAAAAAACTGCCCTACACCAAGAAGACAACCATCATTTGGATAAATGGTGCAGCACCAGTAAGCATTCGGACTTGTTTTGATGTTATAGTATAATAATAATGATAGAAAATAATCATTATAAACCACTTCGTTTGTGAGGTAAGTCTCCAGAACTTGAGAACAAGGCCTTTTGAAATACAACATGAAATCTAAACGTATGCACACTCTTGTATTTCACTGTTTTAGGTGATTGCTGTCATGTCTTGTTTTGGGATGTGGATCCCGAGGGCAGTCATGTTCACAGACATGACGTCTAACTGGTACGTTTTCTCTCAATGTCACCTAAATTAGCTCTCAGGGCTCAGGGCAAAGTATTTTCTCATGCAGTAGAGTCTATTTTTTCTTTGATATTATCAAAAAGCTGAAATATGAATCTGACATGAATCTTTATTAACGGATGTTCTCTCCTGCTCTTGTTTCCGTTTCTAACTTTGAAGTGGAAACAGATAATAGTAACTGAAAGACTTACATCGATACTCTTTGGTAACTACTGATAGCTACCACAGAAAACGAAAGTGCACTTCCTTTGTAAAGTAACTTGAGCCTTTATTTTCACACCCAGTGGCAGACAGAATTGCATAGAAAGATGCTGATGGTGTCATTATTCTATAACCATTATATTATGTAATCAAAATTGACTTCAGAATGATAGGTTAGAGCAAAAAACTTTAAATGTCAAAAACTACCAGTAGCCGGTGTTTGTTTCATCTCTGTTATCTTAAAGCTGTGACCTTCAGGTTTCACTTTGCAGTAAACTCACTACTGCTGTTATCTTGTCATGAGTCAGCTTCCAGGTTATAATAGAAATCCATACTTTCATACGTTTACGTTTCCCTCCATATAGCTTTATCAAATTCTGTTTGGTTCAACAGCCTCGTTGACTTTTAAAAGCCAGGCTATAACTGTAAATAAGCCCAAACTAAACCAAAATCCCACTAATTAACACGGTTAGCTTTATAAGCACGTTTTTGTGGCCTCCTCTTGTGTGCTGCTAATGTTCTGGCACCTGATTGCTACATTTCAATTTTAGATAAAGTCCCAGTCACATGTGAATGTTGTGCCCAGATGTCCTGAACACAGCAAAATAAGAAGAGAACAATTAAATACAGGCAGAGGGCAAAGTCTCTGCAAATCAATGTACCACCACACACTTCTAATGGGTCATAAGTGATGATTGAGGGAGATTACTACGTATGAGTCTACACGTTGGTTTTTTTTGTAAGGAGAATCCTGCATAAAATACCTTTACATGTTCAAATTGTCTCGATTGGTTGCTTCATTTTTTGTAACTACAGCATTTTAACACCCAACTCGATGATAGGCCTTGTTGCTAGTCAGAATATTGTAACTCAAATTACGCCAGAGAAATACGGCAGAGACTGAAGTGTTTGCCAGATGGATTTACTGGGCAAAATGACTGGTAGGCCTAACTTAGCCTTGTATAATTTAGGTGAAGGACAACAGTTAATTCACCTGGTGAATCATTACACACACAAAGACAATGCTACATCTCCAGCCAGCAGCGTCATCCTCAATAAAATGAGTGAAATCTGTACAGGCTTTTGCCGACTGCAGTGATGTATTTTATGTTTTCTGGTTTATGAGATTTATCAACAGAACAGCATCTTTAACAGCAGGGTCAACCCTCTTTAACAAGGATTAAAGGTCGGCGTGTTGCATGTTAGTGATAAATGACAAATTAAATTTGACATATGGCTCCCTTGCTTAAAAAGCTTGAATATGACATAACGGACAATGAAACTAAAGCATGGTGCTCCAGAGTGATTTTTGAGAATTATTACATATCTTATGTCTAAAACAGATCTTAATCCCTTCTCCTTCTCTGTGTAGTTATTTTGCAGTCGTGGTCTATAAGGTCTTGGTTCTGCTGCTGGAAGAGTTTGGGGGCAGCACTGCTTTTCTGAAACAGTTTTCCGGTAAACCATTTAGGATCAGCACAGGACCTTGCTGCTGCTGCTGCCGCCCCTGTTTTCCCCTTGTGCCCATGTCACGGTAGTTATACAAATACACTCTGTGTGTTACTGTTTAGCTGTAATAACTCAAGCCTGTATTTCTTACTGCTCATAAACTGATTTTTTTAGTGGTAATTTAATCTTGCTATTAATCACATTATTTACTCCTTCAATACTTACTGCACATTATATTATGATTGTGTACATTTCTAATGAGGATCTTTCTTTTGATGGGATCGTTTAGGCGAATGTTATTCATCCTGAAGTTGGGTGCTCTTCAGTATGCAATCCTTAAGACGGTGCTTTCTGTGCTTTCCATAATACTGTGGACAAATGGCAACTATGACACCGCTGATGTAAGTATTTTAAAATACTTCTCCATGCTTTCAATTCGTGACATGAAATCATGAAATATTTCTTTGCTCCTTTTTCAGTTAGAGATAACTGGTACAGCCATTTGGATTGGCCCATTTGTTGGCGTTCTCACTCTATCCTCCCTTTGGCCTGTTGCCATCATCTTCATGAACACTAACGGGTTTCTACGCAGCCTCAAAATTATACCGAAGTATGCCATGTACCAGGTGAGTTAATACAACCATTACCATATGGATGCTATGGTGTCAAAAGACAATTAAGATACCCTCTTTTTCCCTTCCCAACTACACTTGTTTTTTAAGTTTCTTACAATGGCAGATGAAGGAGTGAGTGAGAGCCTGGTGGAAAAATCTTTTCAACTACAACTTTTGTTTGGTGCTATGACATCAACCTCCTGCTAAAAAACATTCATATTTACAGTGCACTTTTAACTGTATGTACATTGTATGTACAATGTGTAACTCATCAGGTGTTGTGTTTTCTTTTCAGCTAGTACTTGTACTGAGTCAGCTGCAGACATCAATCATTAACATCCTGGCTTTAGATGGGACCATCGCCTGCTCCCCTCCCTTCTCTTCTCAAGCTCGTGCCTCCAGTAAGAAACATCTCTGAATGTCCGCTGCTCACGTGTGAGGTAAAATAATCCATCTGAAACCCTGATTTTGTTCTCTCTCCCTCCCTGTCCTGCAGTGCTAAATCAGCAAATCATGATCATGGAGATGTTCATCATCACTCTTGTCACTCGGAGTTTATACCGTCGTACATATGACCCACTTCCCCCTGAGGCACATGACAACGACCAGAATGCTAAAGTCGCCCTGCAGGCTGATCTCGTGGAGCATGATGTCTGAAAAAGGAGACAAGTCTTAAATGATGTATTACAGCATCAAAGTTTAGAGATCATCAAATAGTTATAAGTCTGATACAAAGTTTTTATTTCCAGCTCATTTTGTCATTCAAATGTAAGGAGAGAAAAAACAGCACTCCTCTTGTGACTCCCAGTCCTATTTTCTTTATATTTGTTATTATTTGTCAATATCTGTATCCTGTAAGTGACAAAACTTAAAGACTTGGTTCACCCAAATCACTACATTCTGCCTAAGAAATAGTCTCTCATCATAATGACAAAGTATCCTTTTAAGCTTTACCAGTTTCAAAGCATTATTGGAGACATTGGGGGTTTCCAGGCCGTAACTAGGATCTGGAGGTGAGGAGCAGAGCCTTCATAAAAAATACACAACGTACAGAGAAGTGTGACAGCGTGGTGTACAGTGTGTGTATACATGTTATACTGGAACAAAGCAGAGTGGAAGGGAGGTTAAAAATCGGAAAAGTGATCCTTTGGGCTGGGAGTGTATAGGTTATGAATTTTTGTTTGCACAAGAGCATTATTTTTTACATTTGCCTGGAGAACGGTAAATAAAAACACCTATTTATTCATGTTATTATGTGTCAGTGTGTGTGTGTGTGAAAGAGAGGGAGACAGAGACAGATTGATAACTATTATCTCTGCACACATACAACTAAATTGGGTGTTTATCTTTGCCAGTGCAAGAGATAAAAAGAGCATGATTACAACATAAGATAAATAAAATAAAACTATGAACAAACAGGGCACATATGCCCACACACCATATTGCATATTACGCTTATGTGTGATACTATCATGTTGCATATAGACTAGTCATATTGCACAAAACATAACAGTGTAATTTAAGTGTTCACAAACTGTTTTTCAGTGTGTTTGTGATGTAATGGCCCTGAAACGTCTACACAAAGATGGGTGATGTTTGGGTGGGATGAGTTTTTGAGAAAGCTGTGTGCTCCTCTGGGGCAGTGAGTTTTGTAAGTGTCCTAAAGGGAGAGGCAAAGGGCAGCCAATGATCTTTTGGGCTGTGGAAATGACCCTCTGGAGTGCTTTTCTGTTTGCTGTAGAGCAACTGGCGAACTGCACAGAGATGCAGTAGCTCAGCACACTCTCGATGGAGCAGCAATAGAAGCACACCAGCAGTTGCTGAGCCAGGTTGCTCTTTCCAAGGATCCTCAGGAAATAGACACGCTGCTGTGCCTTCTTCACAAGCGCAGTGGTATTTGTACTCCATGACAGGTCATCATCCATGTCTTAAGTCAAAGGCAACTGGGCTTGAGTTTCTTGAAAATGTTTCACCTCTCATCCAAGAAGCTTCTTCAGTTCTAACAGACTGGTGCAGAGTCGCAGGTTTTAAACTCTGTGTGGGTGTGAACCCTTACAGAGTCATTGAGTTTCAGGGTTGTTAAGGCCACATGTGAGCCATTGACCCACCCAGTCTTCATGTGTGTCCGTAGGGTTAGATTGGTCCAGATGTGTAAGGGTGTAATGTCATCATCATCATCATCCATCAACCATCATCCATCGTGTACGCCCAGGAACTTGAGGACCCTTTCCACACAGTCTCCGTTAATGTGGACGGGATGTGGATTACATTTTTTCCCTCTGTACTAGATGATCATTTCTTTAGTTTTGGAGATGTTCAGGACCAGGTCTCTTTGCACCACACTGACAGTCTCTGGACCTCATCCCTGTATGCAGTCTCATCTCCCCCAGAGACGAGCCCCACCACAGTTTTATCATCTGCTGACTTGACAATGGCATTGCCTGGGTGTGCGGAGGTGCAGTCATGGGTGTAGACAGTGTAAAGCAGGGGGCTCAGCACACATCCCCATGCAGAGCTGGGGCTGAGACTGAGGGCTGTGGGGAGATGGGGACAAACTCTAACTCTGAGAGCAGTCTGACAGAAAGTCTCTGATCCAGTAACAGATGGGATGTGAAAGCCCTAAGTCCAATAGTTTAGTGACCAGTCTGTGGTCATCACAATAATGGTGACTTTCATTACAACAATGGTGACTTTGCTCAAGGTGTGGGGATGTTAAAGAGAAGCCTGCGTTGACCTCTGATGTATCTTTTGTACTCCAGTGGGAAGTAAATGCTAACACAGTATTCAGTTACAGAGCCCAGGAGAATCTACACACTGATACAAACTGGTAAAAATGATCTGATCTTTCTAATGTTATTCTACAGACCAATACTTGTAAAAACATTTTTGTGAGGAAACTTAATCCTCACTGTTTGCCCTGTAAAACTGCGACCAGTGTGACTCTACCCTTAAGCCTCCTGCTGTGTCTTCTTAACACAGCCTGCAAAAACAGCCAGATTTGTTCAAAGATTGCTGACCCACTTACTCAGACTTATTTGGGACAGGGAATACATGCGGATGAGACAGCAGCTTTATTTTCAGACTCGGTGTGTGCACTTAACAGCCGTCTACAGCCAAACTGTGCCATGTGTTGTTTCCTAAGCAACCACAAGAGGCCGTGCTTGTTCCATCCCAACACCAGTCGCCTCTCCTTAAACTCACATGATTAATTTGTATTGATTATATGTTTTTAGTTGAACCAGAACATAAGCTTTGTATTTTATAGTGGTAAATACAAAAAAAGGTTTATTTTTATTTATGTATTTTTTATTTTAAAAATGGAGTCCTGGTGGTCCTGGTGACACCTATTATAGAAGCCAGGTGTTTTTTATTTTTCTGACTGTCTTTCTGTCTGTGGACAGAGGAAAATGCAGTCACAAAACTTAACAGATGTGCTGCTGAGATCAAAATTAAGGCCGAGTTCAGAGGTGAGTGTGGCCTGGGGAAGGGTGCCAAAAGTAGGAGGGCAGAAAGTAAAGATGCGGGGATTGCCCAGTGGGTCGCTGTATCATGGCTGGGGTGAAGATGGTCTCTAGTTAATGTTTTGAACACTGCTGAGATAATGCTGTGCTTTTGTTTAGTCTGTGCTGTGTTGGTTTTTGCTTGTGTGTTTATGTTTGGCCTTTTGTGCTTGTTTATTTGCCCTATTGTTCCTAAAACAAACAAACAAGAAAAAACCTCAGTACAAAAAAATAACAAGATTCAATGACTTCATTAAATTTGGACTATGGTATTTAATTTTATAAATTTGTTCCCAACAATATTTTATCACATCAATTGCCTGAAGAAGTTTGAAAATAAATAATGGCTCAAATTAACATTTAAACATAACAATATTGGTAAAACCAGATGATGATATAAACTACCATACTCAGCATGAGGTCATTTTTTCCCTTTTTTCTGAAGCATTTAATTTCCCTGAATCTGTTCATTTTCAATTATGTAATTATTCTCAATGGCTCGATTGTCTTCAGGAGTGTGTTTGACTTTGTTAAGGCTGGTAAAAAGTCACGCCTTCCTAAAAGACTGAGCCCTTTTAATCTGATTTTATAATAAAAACATCAACAGTTGCACTTCACAGGAAGCTCTAACTTTAGAGTTTTTGTTCTCTAATAGGTGTTTAAAGGAGACTTTTTAAGTAATATGCAACATAGATGATGGATCGAAAGAGAAAAATATGGTACATAAAGGGCATATGGGTCAATATGCTAATTATTTTCCAAACTTTGCTGCAATTACTATCCAACATTTTACATATATATTTTTAACAGACTGGGGTGACTTACAGTTGGTTGCTGTGACACACTAGATGCAAATTACACCAGTTTATTTAGAATAAAAGCAAATCTGATCCATTAAAAGATTATTAGGCTGCATATGGAGGTACACTGCATTAATCTGGATGAGATGTTTATATAAAGCCAGATCATTCAGAATTCAAAATTTGGCCCTATTAATGGAGTGTTTGTCTTTGCTGTTATGTAAACAGAGTCATCAGACAGAGAGGAAGAGAGAGAGGAAGGGAAAGCTGTGTTCAGGGTGGGTTGTCGACAGCCCCTGGCTCTGCATTGCTGACGAAAGCTGCTTAGCTCCTCAGTTGCTATGGCAACCAGGGAGAGCAGCCAGACAAAAACGAGGCAAAGGGGAGGGGCTTTCAAGGGAGAAATAGAGGAGAAAGGGCTGGATGTGAAAGATAGACAGAGGGAGGGATACAGACAACCGATAAAGAAACGCACTGAGAGCAACAGTGGTAAAGCAAGGCTACAGACGGAGACAGAGATAAGGTCTGGATATAAATGCTCAGTCCACCAGCTGGGGAATAATAACTGCAGCAAGTGACTGGAGGATACGGAGAAAGGGGGAAGCAGAGAGAAGATGGATGTACAAACAGAGAACATGGACCCCCCGCCTTGTGAATCCCAGTCGAGTGGAAAAATCAGAAAAGGATTCAAGCTGTTTGGCAAACGCAAGCCAGGTAACATCTTTTCTATTCGTGGCAAAGGGGATGGGAACAACAAGTCACCTGTTATCAGGAGCAAAACCATTGATGGATTATCTGAGACTGCTGCACCAGATTCAGAGCAGGAGCCAGACAAGGAAAAGGCACAGGAGGTGAGTCAAGGAGAGAGGGAGCATTCGGAGGAGGAGGCTCTCGGTGAAGATGGCGTTCTGGCTGCAGCCCCTGCTCGTGCCTCCATTTCTTCAGCCAGCTCAGCCAAGTCCCTCAGCTTCCTGTCGCTGCTGAGGGGTGGTCGGAGAGGAGTGGGAGACCGCAGGGTCCACACCGTGTCCCAGCCTGTGGGTCGGCACCGTCGTGGGCTAAAGGGTCTGTTTGGCAATGTTAAGTTCAAATCAAAAGATAAAGAGGAGAAGGAGGAAGCCCCTCCGAGCCCACTTCTCATGTCGTCCCGTGCCAACAGTGTGGAAATCATCAAAGAGGACCTCACCCTCACCCCCAAATCCCATCCTCGCTCTCTGGACAGCCCAGAGACCGAGAGCTATGAGCCTGACAAGAGCTTGGGAACACAGGACAGTGAAGCCACGTCCCCGTCAGAGACTACAACTCCCCAGGTGACAGCAGGCGATGTGAGTAGAACTGACGAGCATGTGCCACCTTTACCCACCTCTGAACCACCCTTGGTGCCCGGTGATAACAGCTTGAGCTGCCTGCTGGCAGACATCTCCTCTCTCCTGACCTTTGACTCAATCACAGGGGGTGGAGACATCATGGCCGATGTGGAGGCAGAGTGGGGAAAAGCGAGCAGTCCCGTGAGTGCTGCGGTGACTGAACTCATGCCATCATCCACATCTCTCTTCTCCAAACCCACCATCTCATCTCCACCGACCTCTGCTTCCATCAGCACAGCTGCTACGGCAAAACCCTCTCCTGTAGCCGTCCCCACAACAACCTCCACCCAATCCTTTACTCCTCTGACAAAGACAACTGTAACGTCCTCTCCCATTGCCAAGCCAAGCTCCATCATCACGACGTTGACCAAATCTTCCACTTTGACCACTCAGTCAGTCAAACTGAGCTCAGACTCTACTCCAGCCTCTGAGCCTTCTGCTAGCGTAAAAATTAAATCGACTCCTTCGCCCATTGCAACAAAAACCTCAACTACCCCTGTAACATTAACAAGCTTTTCGGCTCCAATAATGGCTCCACCTTCGATGACCGTCAAATCCACACTGAGCACCACCTCTGCTTCTACGACAGCTCCTCCGAACACACCTGCAACTGTAGTAAAGGCTCCCTCAGCTAGTCCAACTCTTACCAGTACGGCTAGCAAATTGGCTTCAGAGATCGCAGCACCTCCTCAAGTTACAGCTCCAGTAAGTAAACCTATCCCTGTTGCGACTCCAACTCCTCCGTCAGCTAAACCTCCACCAGTAACCCATAGCCCTCCCACAACGGTTGCTTTAACCCAACCTCCACCTGCTAAACCGGATTCAGCTAGCAGTTTGAACCTGAAAACTTCCACTTCCTATAAACCTTCCATAAGCTCCACTGCAGGAGAATCTAAAACCTCAGTGACAGTATCACCAGCCAGTGCTGTTACAACTAAACCCCCCTCTCCTCCACCCTCTAAGATGACAACAGTTCCCATATCAACTGCGACCTCAGGCTCGGTATCTGCAGCCCTTTCCAAACCATCACTTACCTCTAGCCCAATGGACTTAAGTAAGCCCTCTTCCTCTCTTGTTAGTGTTCCAGATGTTCCTTCCTCTACTCCGACTGCCACAACTAAAACCCAACCCAGCCCTGCACCTGTCCCAGCCCCATCTGCAACTTCTTTAGATAAGATTCCTCCCACGACTAAACCCACTCCTGCACCAGTATCTTTAGATAAGACGCCCCCTGCTCCCACACCGACCCCAATCACTCATGCTGTTGTTTCTGCAGCATCCCCAACACCCCCACCTCCATGTCAGATCCCAGTCTCTCAATCTAAACCCCCTCCTGTTCAGATCCCAGTACCTGTATCGAAAGATCCAACTGCTCCTGCTTCGATCCCAGTCTCTCAGTCTAAAGCCCCTCCTGCTCAGATCCCAATTTCTGTACCAAAAGATCCACCTGCTCCTGCTCAGATCCCAGTTTCTCAATCTAAGGCCCCTCCTGTAACAACTCCTGCCACTTGCCCTGTACCCTCTCCTTCTCCTCCCCCTGCACCTTGTCCGAGTGAGGCCCCTGCCTCTGCTAAGATGAGAGGAAGTGGTCAGGCATCAGTAGATGGGCAACTGACTAGTGCAAGTAGCATGGGTGCCCAGGGGCCCCAGACTGTGCTGCCCAAAACAGAAGAACTGCATTATGAGTCACGAACGAGTGTCCAGGGTCCCTCCAAAGAAAGGAGGATACCACAAGCTAAAACATCGGGACTTAGCAAAATACCTGTAGTTGGAGGAGGCAGAGCAGGCAAAATACCTGTACGGGACAGTCAACAAGTTGATGATGAAGCAAGCAGGGATCCACCTACTCCTGTGCTAGAAGACGACAGGCCCCATTTCAACTCACATGATGCAGGGAGCAGAGATAAAATCAGTGATGTTGAGGCTAATGTGCCCACCTCAAAACACGCCCAGGAGGAGAGTCAGCAGCTTCCCCAGCCGAAAGTCCTCACCAGTTTACCGCGTGACTCAAAGATCCCTGTGAAGCACGGCGCACAGTCTCACACACCCTCCCAAATCCCTCAAGCTAAAGAGCCCGCTCGCACCAAGATACCAGTGTCCAAGGTTCCTGTCCGCAGGGCTGGCACTAAACCTGCAGCTCCAGGCGGCAGCACCCCGTTAAGAAAATAAAACAATGGACTGAATCAACCAACGATACAGATTATGGCTTTGACTGCAACTTTTTTTCCAATATAACTACATGACCACCCTTTTTTAATTAACATTTCTAGACTGTAATTCTTGGCTTCACAACAACATAAGCAACAGTAACAGAGTCAAGGAGGCTGACAGCACTCAAGCACAAAACATCTCCACAAGGAGCCGGAGCAACCAGCCTGGCTCTTTGGTGCTGAGCCAACTGGACATGCACTCAGGAAAGGTTCGGGGTCACACCTGAACACACAGCAGCATCGGTAACTAAGGATAAGCAAGATAAAAGGTCTTCTGGGAACACAGTCACACACACACACAACATGGGCGAGTGCCTTTTTAAGGGTGCTTTTTCCGACAGACTTTAAGAATTAATCTTTTCTACAGTACTTTTAACTTTTGTTACTCCCACTTTTTGTAGGAACCGTCAACTCTTTTTTGTCTTTCTTTCCAGCGAGTCTCTTTGATAATAACCAGTCCCTTTACTCTTTATTTATGTCAGGAGAAGAACAGCAGGAGCTCTATAAATTAATGCAACAACCAAATTTACATTCCACACCTATCTCTGGATGTATGTAGCAGAAAACGTGCCATTAATTTTTGCACAAGATGTTGAACTGTACAGCGCCTGTGTGTCCGCCTGCTCATATGTAACATGATCAGATCTCACTGTGAACTATGGGGAAGACTGGTTTTTATGGGAGGAGTGGAAATAATTGCTCCCAGTGTAATGGACAGTGGACAGCAGCCATTATGAATGGCGCTATGGACAGAGAGGATGCTGAGATGAGATCTCTCGTACACTGGCACGTCCTTATCCTTATCCCACTTATACTCAGATGAGAACAATATCTCTGTGTATAGTCTCATCTATGTTGTTCTGTTTCCTATTTAATCAATAAAACAATATAAGTACTTTGCAAGATGAGATCTGTTTAAGTTGTGAATTATATCCTGCATGTTTTCCGTTGCAGTTTGCAGACAGATAAGAAATAATGCTGGTACACATAAAACGATTTACTGGCTTGGTATTAAGAAGCAATACAGCATCTCTTGGGAGAATTTTATGCGGAAGGGAATTACATGAGGGAAAAGTTCAAGAGCAGAGTAAAGAGATATGACAAACATTTCATATTTTCACTGACAAATCCCCACTGTGACTCACTGTCTTACTACAGCCTGGGCTGAGAGTGTCCTCATACTGTAGGAACATCATTCCAACATCATCCACACTCAAAGCTCACTGACCTGAAAAGCGAGCAAATGAATGTCAAGAGAGCCCGGCCAATCAGCTGCGAGGGAAAACGCTTAACATGCATACCTTATTATCAGGAAAAGGGTTAGGGAATGTGTGTCATTGCTATTCTTAGTGTGAAATGCACCCGATGGATGAGCTGCATGCTGTCTGAGTGGGTTATTTTATTTAGACGTTTAGTATCAGTTTGATATCAGTGCAGAAAAGAACACAATACAGATGCTTATTTGAACAGAGACGGCTATGGTGAACGAAAAAAGACTATCTTTGATGTTGCACAAAGGCTAAAAATGTAGGAAAACATGTTGAAAAGCAAGTCTAGTGGTGAGAGAAAAACCACAGGTTAAAGATGGGACGCTGATCTGAGTCATGGGGTAACGTTAAGAGGAGTCTGCTGTTACGAATAAAGTGTAAAGGACAAAGGGTGAATTTCTTACAAAAAAAGCTGTGCGGTTGGTGGCACAAAAAGACCTCTGTGTACTTCAGGAAGCCAGGGGCTGCAAGCTGAGAAAAGAGGACCATCATTTCGCCTGGGAAAAACACGAGGATTTCACCGCATCAGGTGTTGATACAGACTACAGAGGGTAAAGCCATCTCCCTGAGAAAAGAACAGCTTCCCCCTGAGGCTCTGATGCAACACAGGTTTGCCTCTTAGTAACACCTGAGATTTTGGGTTTAAAATAATTAAAAACAGTCTTACACAACGTTAGAGCAGACCTGGTTATGAGGGCTCACATTGTGACACAGCATGATTAATTGTATAATGCTATCAATACAGGAAACTGCTGAGATTAATATGTATCCTCAAGTTCATAAGAGGAATCTGCGTTCAGTGAATGCTGCCTTTTGTCAGCATCCCTTCACATGATTCCCCAGCAATGTCTTTTTCATGCTTCCTAATCATAATGACAACAGGAACATATTGGAATAAACTTTTGAGCAATATTGCATAAGATGTCCCAGAGTTCCTCTGTTTATAGGTTGTTTGTGCATCACTGAGTCCAGCCCCCTTGCCCCAAATATGTTACACAAATTACAGCACCCACAATGCACCGAGGCCACCCTGGCTTTCTATGGACTGCATGTGTTTGTGTCTGCTCCTGCCTCTGGAGAGGCGACGTGCCTCTTTAGAACCTAATTTAGCATGCTTCATTCTGTGTTTCCATGCCAACCCCACTAGGTCAACCAATGAAAGGCTGCGAGAGTCGGGAGGAGGAGTTAAAAAACATGAGTGCCTTAATGAGCACACTCACACTATACATGCTAATAAGACAGGTTATCACTTCACACGCTACTTTAAATTGCGTTATGGCAATAAAACAATCTAAAGCATCATAATAATTCTTTACTGTTACGCTGAGACATATTTTAAATACGTTATCAATTTGCTTCCAAACTGTTTTTGCAGTGACCTGAGCTGAACCAGTCACGTATAAAAAAAACAATGCTGAATTTTCTGTCACCTATCCTACACACCTACGAATATGCTGTCACACAGCCTTAAAATGTGGAGATTCACAGATCCTGCTTCTTCTGAAAAAGGCTGAACTACACAGTAGATAATATTACACTCCCAGAGAACCTTTGAGTTTCTGAGATATTTCAGATACTTGTCAGGGAGCTGATAAATTAGCACAAAATGCCACAGCGATGATGCTATCGGCTCTTATCATGGCAATTTTAAGATAAATAAAAGGTCAACTCCTTTAAGAGGCTTAAGGGCCTAGTTAAGCTTCAATCCAGGGGGATTGTGCAGCCCTATATAATAAGACTATTGATTCCCATGATGATACATTACATAACAGTGTAAGAATAAAGCTATGATACTCTGTATCCATGGGAAAACACATCATGTTGCCATACTGGGAATTAAAAAACTTCTTTTCAGTGCTCAAACATACAGTGCGTAACTCCTACTGTTTAAAATGAAGTTTATACAGCCAATGAAACACAGTCTTCATGCTCAACAGGCAAAGCAACCATAACATTTCACAAATATGATTCATAATCAAAATTATTTATTCTTGTTCATATTGAAACATGACAAATGCCAATCATAACAAAAATGTAGCATAGAGTCGACTAAAATGACCATTTTTCATACACAAAATATAAAATTTATTAAAAATATATATAAATGCAGTAATTTGTTTGGTTTTAACGCCTGTGTCTTCTACAGCAGAGGACAGCATTGCAGATGAGGTGTTAACATGACAGATACCTCCGTTCACTGAGGAGCATCCCGGAAAGGCAACACCTCATCTGCAACACTGTCAGCTCCGCAGCCTCCTCTGCACTCTGTAGTCTGTAAACCAACAGCTGCTGGTCACTTGCTGTTAAAGAGATCTTTCATTATCAGTCAGACTGCTACAAATAGTCAAAGAATATACAGATCAAACAAATGGATTTTATAAAACCTTTAAAAGAAAATTAGAATAAAAAAAAATCATTTTGTGTTCAAGATCCTGAACATCATTTCTACTTTGCTTTCAAAGAGCAAATCTTCAGCTTGATATGCATGTGCTTACAAATGCACATATTTGATATATAAGAGTTAGAAAATATGGCTCACTGACGAGCATGGACCTACTAACCATGTGCATTACGTCATTTCAGTGCAATAACTTTGCACTGAGGACCCCTGCTGGTGAACACACATAATGACATGCTTTAGAGTATCGTGGCTGACGCAGTACATAACAGCATCATTGCTGCACAACATTGCCTCAACACATCAGGCCGGCAGCCTCTAATATAGATAGAGGGAGGTGCTGCACAGTGGCAGGCATGTACCACAGTACCATTGTAATTTGGGCAGATTTTTTGCTTTTACGAATAGAATATTTGCCAACAATTTCTAATAATTCATAACTCTAAAACCTAAAAAAAGTGCCTGGAATAATCTCTTCTTCATGAATAAAGTTTGCATAATGTGACATTAAGACTCACTGGAATGAAACTAATGCAAAGAGACATGGTTTGAAGTAATAGTAACGGTGGATATTCAGTCCTGCTTTAAATAAGCAAGACAAGACCAGCTTATGCTTGTAGTCTGGCAGCAGCAATAAAATGCTTGAGTTAAAAAATGTAAAGTAATACTCACACTCATTACATGTGAAGATTAGTGACAATATAGAAATAATAAATCTGAGTTGAAGTAAAATGTGCACTCTTGCAAACACAAACACAGTACGATCTTATCTGGGAAAAGAGCAAAGAAGTGGTGACTCACTGATACAACCTGACGTCCTACCAGAAGGAGAGAGGAGAGAAGACGAAGTTACAGAGGTGGACGTATAACTTAAACTCTGGTTGGAACATGTAGGATACAGAAATTACTAAACGCTAGGTTATAGAAAGCTGTTTGGCAGATCTGCATCTGTTACAGACAAGCATCAGTATGTACCACAGGTTAAAGGTGGAGCAGATGTTGCGTTTCTGATCATTTAGATCAGGGATACTCAACTTGCTTTGCTAGGGACCACTCTTACAGAATATCACGAGGCCAGGGGCCAGTTAATTAACAAATGTCAATAACATTTATCAGTATATATAATAAACGAAACACCTTTTTTCAACCTTGCGATGTTTCCTGTACATGGCGGTGTTTCTAGGATTTGAGGACATAGCCCTGACCTCTGTCTGATCCTCCACAGCACTGTTTTTTATGAGCAAGCTCTATTTTGATGCTTTTTTATGCACTTTTATGCAAAAAAAAAATCCCAGTGTGAGTCAAATTATCGTCATCATGTATTACAAAATGGTCGGTGGGCCACCCAGCACCCTATCGCCAGCCAAATGGGCCATAAGTTGGGTATCCTTGATTTAGAACATTCCCTGATCAAGTTTTAATTGAAAAAAAAAAGCCAAACACAACAAGGACAGTTTAAGACAAGCAGAGATTTTGTTTAAGGAAAAGTTGGAAAATGTAACTACTAAATTGGTGTAAGGTTTAGTGATGCGCTACATAAAGAACAACAAAAACTGAATAGCTTAATTATAAAACCTGCATATCAATTCTTTGCTCTGTTATACATGATTACATTATAAAGTGTGCTTTAGAGCATGAGTTGTAGGCTACAAATACTACAAGTGTAAACAGAAGTTCTTTTCTTGTTGACCTGATGAGCATCAATCTCAGCGCTGCACAACGCATTGTTGTCGTTACGTTGATACAAGCAGAGTACCGCAACCTTCCTGTGTGACACAACGCTTACAAATGAAATATAGTGGTGTGGACACTCATCTGGGGATCAGTTACACCATAAAATGCATGTGTCCTTCAGCACCCGTGACCATAACATCCATCCAGATACGCATGGCCTCAGGCGACGGAGCCACCATGTAGTACACCCGATCATGGGTCTTCAGACTGAACGTCAGCGAGGGGTTGGGGCTCTAGAGTGTGAAAGTGAATGTCGTGTTGAGAGAAAAAGTAGAACAAGGATAGTGGGGTGAGGTGATGCATGTGTGGGAGGGAGTAGGACAAATGGAGGGAGAGAAGCAGAGGATAAACAGATGTCGGCATTATTCAATAAATGCTGAAAATCACAGCCACACACACACACACACGCACATGCACATAAACTGACTTACTTTGTGTGCGTTCTTTAAATGGTCATAATACACCTCCTCTATGGCTTGGAAGTAAATGACTCCTTTCATCTTGGTCTCATGTTTGTCTGCAGAGGAGAGTATAAATACAACCGACAGCACTGTGATCAAAGCTTGGCCTCGGCATCCAAAGTACCCTGCTGGCATAGCTTAAAAAGTGACGTCACTGTTGCAGTAACTTCATCTCACGTCTTAAACTGCACATTATCAACAGAGAGCTGAAGACAAACAGTTACTCACCTGCATAGTAGGTGAGCGTCCTGCGATTCTGGTCGAAGACAAACCAGCGTTTCTTCCATGTCTTGATCTTGCCGCCCATTTTGACCAGAAAGCCTCGGCAGGTTTTATCAGTGATGGCCAGATGGAAGCAGGCGTCTGGGTTGTGTCCAGCTGCCTCGATATGGCCGTGAAGATCAAAGTCATCTTTTCTTACAGGGAGGTAGCGAGTCAACAGCCGAGACTGTGGAAAAAGCATTGAAATTAAACATCTGATTGTTCAAGATTGTTCAAGGTGAAAAAAACCATCAGATTTCAACTTTCACTTCCCAGTTATTCTGAATACCTGTGATCTCTGTTTCTCCCTGAGCTTCACCTCTCGCTCTACAAGTTTTTGTCTCCTGCTCGTCTCCTCCTGCAGTCGCTTCTCCAGTTCCTCCCTTCTTCTTCTCTCTTCTTCCAGAGCATGCCTGCGCATCTCCATCTCACGCTCCTGCACAAAAACAAAGTGTAAATTTCATCCATCAACAAACACACACATCCATGGATGGATTACTGAACTGGTCTACCAGGCACAGGCCCAGGAACCCTGAGTGTAAGGGCCCCCCTGGCCTTCACCTGCAAAATGTCAGTCATATTAATGTGTACTGACCAGGAAGAGACTAAAAATGACTACAAAGAGACCAAGCCACAAACACAAAGAGATGCAAAGGAACTGAAAACAGACACATAACAACCAAAAGGAAACACAAAATCATCTCAAAGAGACGCATAACAACGAAAAAGATGCATAATGACTAAAAAAAAAAAGACCTAAAAACCATTTCAAACACTATGTGTCTTGTGTAGGGGACGTGGTGGAGCCTTTTGCATATCTGTGCCCAGGGGCCCATTGCCTTATAATCTGCCCATGCACACATCCATACACACAGGAAGCTTTAAATTAGGTTTGGCACATTACCCGATGCTCGAGGAGCCTGTGCTTCTCAGCCTGGGCCTCTCGGAGTAATCGCTCCATCTCCTCAATCTTTGCCATATTAGACGTACTGGCACTGAGGGAAAATGGAAAACACGAGTTTTCAAAGACATGAAGAACCAGATTTCTCTGATAAGGTGACACAAAAGAAAAAACTCAACTCATATGTACAAACACCTAACAAAATATGCTTATATAGATTTTTTAGTTTTCAAGTTTTTGTTTAAAATTACAGGATAAAAAGGTGACTCAAAAAAACACCATGTCATGGGACTTTCCTGATTATGAAATCATAATCCTCCCCTTAAAAAACAACAATTCCCCATGAACACAATTACAAAGGCTGTGAATGACTCTGCTAATGTGCATGTGTTTGTGGGAATTAAGTACAGCTAGATATCATGTGGACACGTTTGTCTCTCATCTGACACAAACACAGAGCATCACATCCTCTTAACAAAACCAAAAGCATTTCCTCTGTCTGTTTGCTCTTCAGAATATCTCTCTCATTTCCTGCTGCCTTTATGGTTCAACTTCTTTTCTAAAAATACAACTGTGCTTATTCAAATATGCACCATCTAAACTTTTCAAAGTAACCTTTCATCTGTTCGTCATCATGCTCTCTCACTAACCTGGAGATGTTGTCTGGGGAACAGGCAGAGAAGCTGGTCTCCAGGCTGTCGGAGCTGTCCACGCTGACAGTATCCGAGGCCTGGCTGTTGTCCGGGTAGAAGGAGTCCAAGAACACGCTGGGCTCTGAGACCATCCTGCTGCAAAAATCACTTCTTCTCTGTCTGTCTTCATTCATGTGTGCATGGCTGTTGCCTGCTGACAGAAGAAAATATTACAGTAAGAAAGTGAAAATACCCTCAGCATGCATGATCTAATGTTAAAACACTAAATCAAAACAAGAGGGCTGCAGTTCATTAAGTAGTTGGCCATGTGGGATCACATCTTGTGATCATAATTTCATAAAAATCTGGCTGCAGCAGCCTGGCCAAGCTGAACTGATTAACCTGGATGCAGAAGGATAAAAGCTTTTAAAGGGACAGAGCACTCCAAAAATCAAAAATCTGTATTTACTTCTCCTCTTCCCTGTGGTGCTTTTTATAAATCTATATTGTGTTGGTGTGAGTTGCCAGCAGTAAGGATGTCTGCCCTCTCTCCAGTATAATGGAACTTGATGGTACTCTGACTTGTGGTGCTCAGAGTGCCCTACATATATATCTATATATGTCATGACAGTTACTCCAGATAATCCACAGACCGTGTTGTGAGCAGTTTCATGCAGGAACTATTTTCTTTCTACTGAACAACAATCACCATTGGTATCACAGCGCAGAAGGAAGCATGCATTTACTGTTAGCTCACCTAGCTCCACGCATGGATGTATTAAGAGACCTGGATACAGTGTTGAAGTTGGGACCTTGTTCATTCCTGTTCAAGTTGCTCAGTGATGCATGAACCCAAAATAGCTCAATTTCAACGTAAATTACCTGGATGATCAGTACTGCTGCCCATAGAGCAGACACACCAGAGTCTATTGCGTGGCTCTTCCAGATGCTCCAAATGTTATTGAACTAAATTGATTAAATCCTAATAATGGAACAAGGGAGGGTTGTGATGGTCAAAAAAAAACAAAAAACATATCCACTGATTAACAGACGTCTCTTTCCCAATGTAAGTCTATTGGAAAGAGCCTTTTTGGGCCCGCAGGCATCTCATGGCGGAAGCAGAAATTGCAGTACCACTGTTTGGCCACTAGAAAGTGGCTTCAAATCCTGGCACATATCCTGAAAAGCTTGGCTCTGCTAAACTAGCTAATGTTACGGCTCAATCGAGGCAGAGTTAACCCCTCGCTCCTTAATGAACGAGAGCCTCTCTTCCATGAATAGATGCATGCTTCCTTCTGCATGGAAATACAGTTGGTCTGTGGATTATCTTGAGTAACCGAGTCATGATTTCTGGAAAGAGAGTTTGCTGCTGAGTTTTTCTAATGTATTTTTTGTATTTTTCTTTCTAGTTTCTAGTTCCATTTTATTCAAGAGAAGGCGGACATCTCTATGGCTGATATCTTAAGCACTTGGTAACTCGCACCAAAACAATCTAGATTAAGAACATTAAAATTTTGGGTGAACTGTCCCTTTAAATTGAGTCACAGTGGCACAGTGGCAAAGGTAAACAGGGTTAATAGGGCATGACAGTATCTTTCATTGTCACTAGCTACTGTATTAGGCTGAGTACTTTGTATAATTGTTGTTCAGCTTAAACACTCTCAGTCCTACAAATCAAACAAAAAAACCCTGTTTGGCTATTATGCTACAGTATTTAATGTCATTGGTTTTTTTTTGTGAGGTAAATTTTGAGTTTCTTAAAATCTTATTACACATTTCTAATAAATTACACATAATTCACAAGTACTGCCATTGCCAGTGAAGATACTCTGTATGTGTTACTTGTTTAGGGCAAGCAGTGCAAACTCGTCATTTGCCTCAAAATCACAAATTCCAATCTGGTATAATGTTTCGACATTCTGTTTCCACAAATATTTAGTCTTTGGTATCAGATTTGGATCAAATGTGTCTCTCTTTGTGCTGTGCCACAGATTATTGCATCAGTTGAGCATTTCCTGCCCTACATATCTAACGCCTGAGGTTTAAACTGGTCACACAGTATAGATTTGATGCAGACAAGATGCGACATCCTGTAACTCTGACTCACTTTTAGGCAGGCGGCGGGTGCTCAGATCCCTGGGGGAGAAGCTGAAGCCTTGTGGGATAACACTGCCACAGCTGGAGCTTTGGGAAAGAGGCAAGTGGGCCTGAGGAGGAAACAGCAGCACACATGCTGTTCAGAATCAGGGTCTACAACCTTCACACAACTACAAACTCCTCTCGTTTGCTAAGTGCTCCTTGAGCTGGATGGGTGTTGTTAGCCCGACTGAAACTGTGAATTCCTGTCTGGGTGGATCATTCTCTAGGGAAGTTCAAATCCTTCCAGATACACGTAATGAGGGCAGTGAATTCCCCTCCTTTGCAGTCCAGAATCAGAGTGAGCACCATCATCTTGAAGCTGTTTTCACTCTGGGTTATTCTATACATTAAATAAGAGAAATACTCACAGTTCTTTCAGATTGGAAACACCAAGTTTGATCCTACCACCTTTCATGTCTGCTAGATTACCTCTGACATAAAGTTAATGACCTTGGGAGGAAGTGTGCGTCCCAGGGATCTGCCGTAAGAGGTGAGGAGCTGCTGGCTCCTCTTATGAGGTAGGCTGTCACTCGGGTGGGAAGAGTTTTCTTTGCCACTTCTTCTCCTTTCCTTCAGAGAGTGCAAGTGCTGACATGATCACAGAAATCAGAGGAATCACAAAGGATGGAAAGGATAAAAATAACAGAACTTCTCACCAGAGACACAGGATGCGTTAACATGCACACTAATATTCCACTATTATTCCAAATATGACAATATTCTAAATTTAATGTGGGTCATGTAAACAGCATATTCCAGTTGCATATTCAGAATTAGGCCTTTTTTCAAAGTTTGCATTTTCTGATTAAGACATGTGGGATATGCTGATATTATTTGGGTTTTAGTAGCATTATTTGGACATGTACGCAGCACATTTGGAATCGGCGTCTAATTGAGGGTTTATACTGCAGTTTGCGACACATGGCCTCTATCTGTTAACGGTCACCTCTGTGTGTCGTCATGGATACGTTGTACACAAACCAACGTGCCAACAGTTTGAAAAACTGTGGGGTAGAGATGCATGCCCCAAAGAAAGGCCCACATTTCTGGTTGGAAGAAGAAACACACCTACTTTTAAACATTGTGAACGACCTGGACATCACTAGGTTTTTGGATATATGTAAATATCGCAATCTTTTTAAGACAGTGGTTGAAGGACTGAAAGATGGAGGCTGTGTTTGCATGGTCCAACAAGACATTTCAACCAAACTCTTTCAGTATGGTGCCTTTGGAACCAAAAGTAACCCTTCAGACATGGTACCTAGACCCTAGCAGACCACAGACAGTACTCTTAAATGTGGGCGGGGTTGTTGTCACTCACTGCTCCGTCCGGCACTCACTGTATTTCCTTATTACCGGTGACACAGATGGAAGTCTGCACCTTGTTTATCGTCCACAGAACGAGGCTGCACGCTGATATTTTCAGAACAAAACAGAACAGGCTGCAGTGAGAGTCTCTCTCCATGGGATATTTAAAAATAGCAGGTTTGTGCATTTAGTCCTTCTCAGGCAAGCTCAGGGGTTTAGTGTTGCTGTAGCCCACAGGACCAAAGCTCCACAACACTTTTTTTCCCCCTCCAAGTGAGGATTAGAATATATGCAGTCCACATAACATGGTCAAAAATTAATTTATATAAACATTTGAAGATCTGCTCATTACTAAAAGTGTATGGTCAAAGTTTTGACAATGAAATTTAAGGAGTGTTGATTGATTCAGGTTGTCAGCTGATACATTGAGTACTAATAAAACTCTCCTTATGCATATGTAAAATTGGCTTGAAAGCCTGGCGCCATTCCTCTGGGCTTGTTAGGAACAGCAAAGGGAAAAGAAAATATGTGTATCATAAAAACCCATGTACCCCCTTTAATGTAAATCTTTACATCTGTACCACATTTTTTTCTTATCAGTACTCAAAGATACAAAAAAAAAATCACTTTGAATAATTTTTTTTAGGTGAAAATATGCAAATAACAAGATGATGACAGACAGGACTAACTCTTTATTTTTAATTGGTCTCCACTGAAAAGCCAAACAGTTTCTGAAACTTAATCCCTCAAGAACTACAACTAAAACCAGGCAGAATTAATTTTGTACCTGCAGTTTACTTTGTCAAAGCAAAAGGCTGAATGAACGATAAGATAAGATATTCCTCGTTATCTCTCACTTTGACGTACTCCCTCTATCATCATCTCTTTCGTGCCACACCGGTCCTTATCACAGCTGAGGCAAGGTCCATGTTTGATGAGTTCAATGTCAAAGGAGGTAAAGCAGAGGCAGCAGAGTCCAGACAGTTGACACTTCAATTGACTGCCACAGACGGTTTGAAGAAACCATTTTCATCTCACATCCTATCATTTGTGATGTTCAGAGATTTTAAGTGTGATAATTTACATTTGGGGTGTCACTTTGCTTCAGTTAGTCTCCCGCGTTTCACAGAATGACTTTCAATCAAAGGACGTATAACTTAAGTTAGTAACCATGTTGTCGGTAAATACCGGGGCGTGCTATTGCCTGTTGAAGTCTAGTGTTTTTGTTGTGGGGAAATCAGTTTCTCCGCCTTCTCTGTGACTTATATTTATCGGTATGCTTGCTGTGGTCCATCCATCGTAATAAAAGGAGCCATTTGTGCATATGTGTGTGTTTTAGTACCTGAGCGAGGTGGTTAGTTTGAGGGGTCGGACTCCAGGGGTGGCAAAGCGTAGAGAGTTCCTGTAGGTGACCTGCTGCACTGCGCGGTTAAAGCTCTCAATGTCGTCTCCCTCCAGCACCAACACTGACTGGCTGGGGTTCACATGAACCTGCAAAGCCAAAACAGACGCTTAAAAATCTAAGTTTCCGTTCATAAAGGGAAACTTAAAAAAGGGTTAATCTTCTTGAATCTAATTCAATGCAGGTTCCTTTGAAGAGACATCAGAGCAAAGACGTAATAACGTTGGCAGACGTATCACTTTTCACCTCTTGGACACACACTGAACAAAAATGTTTAACATTTTATGTAAATGTCTCAAAAACACCAACCCACCACAAGGGGAGGTTAGACACACATTTGGCAACACACCAACAATTCACAATGCAATTAGAGGGCAGGGTTACATTTTTTCAAGTGTGGTCTCCATGTGAAGATTAAAACAGGTTTTGCTTGCTGAAATAATTCCTCCTGTTCAGACCTGAAGATCTGTGAGCCCATACCTTAAACTATAACCCCTACACAGCACATATGAAAAACAGAATGACAGGTGCACAGACAGGGGAACCAGAACATGAATATAAATGAAGGCAAATTAGATGAAGACTTTTCTTCTGGCAAAACTGTCACGTACTTATTAAACAAATCTCTCTTATTAAAATACTCCACATACAGCAGTTGGCAGGAATGTCTGAATTTTAAGATAATAAGACCTCACAATTTATGATAAATAAAGATTGAGATCACTTGAGCATCACTTCTAAGATAAAACTAGACCTTTTAGAGAACAACAGGAATAAAAATGAATAGGAAATTTAAGACAAATGAGGGATGCTGTGCAATCAAACAAATATTGTCTTTGCAATTGGTTCCATGAGTATTACAATATCAGAGATCTGATTATAGTGTTTTTGTGGAGAAAATGAATTTGAAAAATGAGATTAAAGCAGCACATAATTCCGCACTTCCTATTCAAAAATGCATCCATTAATAAGTTGATGAAATATTTCATTTTGTAAAGAGCATTTTTGGAAAGTTTGTTATAATATTGTGTGCTTTGTAATTGTACTTATATTTCTCTTGTAAATGTATTTATTATCTATGATCAAACACTGTATTTTGTACATAATATTAAAAAAAAGATATGATAGTAATGTTGTTTTACATGCAAGAAAGGTTACAAAAGCAAACACCAGATGGTAAGTACTAGGTGCTAGAGCCTGTAAACTATAGATAACGCTCCCATGACCTTATATTAAGTTACTTGGCAGTAATTAAATATATGTTCATGGGAGCATTATCTAGACCAGTGGTTCCCAACTGGTCCAGCCACAGGGTCCAGATTTGTCCTTAGTCATTAGCTCAAGGTCCACACAGTTTAAAATATTCAGCGTCATGTTTGTGTTTGGCCATGTCGCCCAGCTAGTTTGCTGTCTCTGTTGAGTAGCTGTCCGTTATTCACTCACTCTACAGCAGGAAACGGCACTTCAAAATAAAAGTTCAGTGCCAGAAATTCACT
>JAPZEB010000006.1:14309145-14338528 GCA_029783705.1 Chaetodon striatus
TAAACCCTAGAGATGGTTGTGCTGAAAATCCCAGTAAATACTCAGACCAGCCCGTCTGGCACCAACAACCATGCCACGTTCAAAGTCACTCACATCACCTTTCTTCATCATTCTGATGCTCCGTTTGAACTTCAGCAGCTCGTCTTCACCATGGCTACATGACTAAATACATTGAGTCGCTGCCTCATGATAAGCTGATTAGCTACTTGTGTTAACGAGCAGTTGAACAGGTGTACCTAATAAAGAGGCCGGTGAGTGTCTGTCATTAGATGAGCTGATATCTCTCACATTTGTCTGCCTGTCTTTCAGAAACCGGACCTCCAAAGAAACAGCCAGCTGTTCAGACCTGTATTCAACCAAGCTGTAGGCGTGTGTTTAAAGTACAGGATGCTTTAAACTGCTCAGAAGTCATCACAGAACAACAGCAGCTGAATTAACAGTACCTTAACATTTTTTTTTTACCTTTCTATATTTATCTGTACATATTTCTGTCCTTCTATCCTGAATTTACACAATGAGGACACACATTGTCAACTCTGTCAGTGTCCTCATGTTAAATGTTATCGAAGCTTCATCAGTGGAAAAAAAACACCATTGATAAAAATACAGTAATTCTCAATGATAGGTTTATTATTGGTTATTTGGGTGTGAATTAAATAAGGCACATTCACATCATTAACATTCAAACCTGAAAATAAAAACAGTGGTACAAAAATAATTAAGACTTGACTTCTGATTGGGTTTGACATCCTTTCATCTTAAATCAGACACTGAAACACAAAGACGCCGCTCTGCTGAGACTCAGTGAATGTGTGTGTGTGTGTGAGTGTGAGAGACGGAAAAAACAGCGGACGCATCGAAGGAAAGTGGAACAAACGGACGGTTAACAGTGAAACACAAAGGGTCAGAGAGGTCGGTTCAAAGTGAACCAGTGAGCTTCATCCTCACTGAAACACACTCATGAACTGTGGGAGGTGAACGTGTGACATTAGTGTGAACGGTAACACTGACGGTGACACGTCTACAGTACTGCAGCTGCTTCATTATGTTGCATCTGGATTTAATATCTTCTAATGTTTAAGGACCAAACTGCTGGTTTTACATGTTTTATCTTTACATCACTGTCGACCAACTTACAAATCACACGCCCTGTTGTTTATATTAATCTTCCTGCAGCCAGCCACTGGTTTTACTTCTTTTTAGTAACGCTGCAAAACTGCACTGAGGACAGAAGTTACCAAAATCAAAATGCCTCTTGGAAATAAATCTTATACCGTTGGAAAGCCTGTTTATTTCCCTTTTAAATGGTGCCACATGTGTAAGGAACATGCATTTGTGGGATGAGCAGCAGAGCTGAGTATCTTCTGTGCCAATGCCAAACAGCTTTTTTTTTTTCCCTGTTGACCCTTGTATGGTGGATTGGATGATTGAAGTCTGAAGAAACAAGATATATTGGCAGTTTAACAAGTTATTCATTTAACAAACAGGAGCCTGAGTAGTGTGTGGAAGATATACATCATTGAATATTGTCCTGCAAACCCTGTCCTGCAAATCTGCAGAAGACTGCCTACGGTTCCTAAGTGCTAACAGGATAAGGAAACGGTCTTCTTCGGGTGCAGTTTTCTTGGGAACTCACTTTGCAGCCTGCCTCTGAAACCCCCTGTTATATTGAACTTGGCCTTCAGTTTGCAGATCGTTCTAGAGCTCACTCCAAATAATGCCACAACTTGGTTTTGCGGAACACCAGCTTGACGTTGCCCTACTGCACGGGCCCTATCCACATCACTCAAACATGTCATGTCGATTCTTGGAGCAGACACCAACTGACCACTGTAGCAGGGCCGCTCAAAACAAGAGTCAATAGCAACAGCAAAAAAAAGCTATTTTGCAGAGATTTGGCAAATTTTTCATGGGTGCAACCCACATACTCAGCTCTGCTGCTCATCCCACAAATGCATGTTTCTTACAAATGTGGCACCATTTAAAAGGGAAATAACAGGCTCTCCAACAGTATAAGATTTATTACTAAGAAGCATTGTTACAACAAAGAAATAATCTACCAAACACAAATTTCCTTACTTTTTGTTCCATTGCAGGTTTGGTCTTAAATATCATATAAAGTGGTATTAAAAAGGTCTTAAAAAGTCTCAAATTTAACTTGGTTATATCTGTAGACACCCTGAGGGAACTTCGGTCTATTTGTCCATAAATCTACAGAAACATTATCTTAACTTTCTCCAGGATTGTCGTATTAAATGTGCACCACAGAATCAGGCCGTCAATGCAGTTATCTCTCAGCTCCAAATACAGCTGAAGTCAGCTCCTTTTTTGTTACTGCTACACTTCCTCTGGTTCCTGACGTGACTCGAAAGTTCCTCAACTTGCTGCTGATTTCAACACAATATTAGGCTGATTGGAAAGCTTTTGTTTTTAAAAAAAATTTACTGGCTTTACGGAAAAAGATGAGGGTTCAGACTTTAGGCAAATCAGATTTGTTTTTCAGATCTTTGGTTGCCTGATATCAGACTTATCAGTCCGTTTCATCTGCAGTTCCCACTAAAGTTGAGATTAGAAAGTCCATTCTTGACCTTTAAAACAGCAACAACACAAGAATTTATATTTAATCCAACCATAAAATGTATTTGTAAGTTACGGATGATTTACCCGTCTCCCGTCTGTCAAAGGTGGAGGGACGATCGTCCGTCATCGAAACGTTCAAGCAGCTGCTGGCAGAGGAGGGCATCTGGGCGATGACCAAGGGGCTGTCGGCCCGCATCATTTCCTCCACGCCCACGTCGGTGCTCATCGTGGTGGGATACGAGACTCTGAAGAGACTGAGCCTGCGAGCTGAGCTTGTAGAGACCAGACACTGGTGAAACGCCAGAGAGAACCAGGACAACCTCGAACCGGGCTTCGCTGCCTCCGCACAGCCCGGCATGAATTGTTCACACAGGAGACAACGACTCAGATCCGTGACCAGACCAGCCTCGGGGTAACTGCTCACCTGTTTAAGCTGCTTCCACACGCCTATTATTCCCCTGAGAGTTACAAGTGTCATCACCTTGCCGTTTTACTATTTGTCAGACCCATTTCTACTGGCCCTTTTTTTCTTGTTCTGCGAAACTGTTACTGTGAAACATGACGACATGAGTGAAAACAACGTGCTGCATCTTGCCAAAAATTTCTCATCCTATAAAAAAACATGACAGATCTTTAAATTTGACAGATGACTGAAGAAAGTTAAAGGACAGATTTTTTTGATTACAACTCCTGTATTATATATTTTAACAATATGAAATGACTGCCACAGTGCACTTCTTCTGCCTGGATATGTAGCAGGTCACTGTTTTTTTACTGTGTCATACTTACACTGCACCGAGGCAGCCCAAGCTCGTGAACATTCAACGCGCCTTTTGATTTCACAATCCAGCTGGGTTCAGTTTTTTTAAATAGAGCTACTCTGCCAGTATGTATTTTAAAAGTTTTCAATGTGCCAACATCTTAAGACACGAATGCCTTCTTTGTCTAATCGAACACGTGAGGAGCAGGAAAGGTTGATGTCTGTGTGCATTCCAGTGAAAAGAAAATCTAGCACAGAGGTGTAAAATATCTGCAAAGAATCTCTCGTTGGTTTTGGCCTAATTTAAAAGAGATTTATTATGTAAGTTAGCAATGCCGTTAAATTGAACAGAGGAAATTGGCAAATCAGCAAAGAGTGAAATTTGAATTAGACCTTTAAAAGAATATTTAAAAACATGTTTGATGTTGTGTTTACTCACAGGACAACAAACATTACATTTAATCTTTGTGGAACCAGGCCTGAGTTTGTGTACTTCAAGGCTTTCTGTAATGTACGTGTTGCTGTGTCACATGATTTATTTACCATCAGTCTGTGGTGCAGGTATAATGATGAATTCTGATTATAGTAAGTCGACCAGGTGGGTGTTTCCGCTTCTTTCTGTTCCCGCTTGTGTAAATGGACTGTACAAAACAAAGTGGAACATGAAGCAAAAGGTGTAAATTTAACGTTACAGGCCTTAGACCACATCAGAGAGGTGGGAATTTTCCCCACGGGGCACTTAGACTGTTGATGATCTTGTACATTGTTTATACTGCTCGGAGGACTGAGGATCAAACCTGAAACAGAAACTTTAAGCAATGAGCTGTTCAGTTTGGTTAGCTAACACAGAGAGAGTAAAGGCGGCCGCATCACGTTAGTAGACGAAACTAAACCCCAAAGTTGCCTTCAGATTTCACCAGCCACCTAATGGGAGAGTTTGGATTTTTTTGAAGTGGGGTACTGAATTGTAGTCGGTGTATCACCTACAGTAAATGGTAGTCGGCATGCCCCCGGTTTAGAGAAGCAGGCAGGAGTACTGACATGGAAGATAAGCAATGCTCTGCTGTGGACAGGGGCAGCAGCAAAACTTATTTTAAAGCCAGACACACCAAACCAACTTCAGAGAAATAGCAGTGACGAAGGCTCCCTGCTTCGTCACCCAAAGACTACAGCTGACAGTCAACCAGCTTCCATGTCAGTACTCCTGCCTGCTTCTCCAAACCGGGGCTGTGCTAACACGCCATCTGCTGTGTGTAACACGCTGACTATGGACAAGTACCTCAAACAGCCCCACTTCTAAAAAATCCAAACTATTCCTTTAATGAGTGTGAGGTACAGTAACAAGGCCGTGTTTAGAGATGATTATCACTGCCAGAACACACACCTCAGTGAGGTCTGACTCTCTGCTCTTTCTTTTCTAAACGTTTTGCAAACAGCAGTCTTCAGTCTGTACAACACAACGTTCAAGTGAATAAGAATGATCGACCCCAGTTTCTGATGTGATGTAATTAATTTCTGAGAAGCACATTCAATGGACTCTTGCCTGTAAGGAGGAAGTGCTACATGTATATTATCAGAGAATTGTTAAGAGTACAGTTTGATGTGTTTAGAGAACTTGTGGACCTTTGATTAAAGTAATAAAGAATTCTGAATCACTGCATTGGTTGGTAACTAGTTTATGATCTATACATTATAGCTTGTATAATGTTGCTTTAAAAAACTACCTTATGTTATTTAAGTATATTATGAGACTGTAGTTCACCTGCTGGGCCACTGGAGGGCGCACGACATCACACTTTGTCTCATTCACTGCTGCTGAAACAAGTTGAACTAAGTCACTGCCTTTGCCACAATGTTCTCAACATACCAGATCCCAAAGTGATATCTCCAAATATATGGAGCCACAAAACTGACAAAAGGCGAGGAGTTAAGTCATCAGTTGTAAGTGTCAGAAATTTAAAGGGACAGTTCACCCTAAAATCAAAAAGACATTTTCCTCTTACCTGTAGTGCTACTTGGTGTGAGTCGCAGAGTGTTGGAGAGAGTGTGTAGTTCAGTAGAAAGAAAATAGTTCCTACATGAAACTGCTCACAACAAGGTCTGTGGATTATCTTGAGTAACTGGGTCATTATTTCTGGAAAGAGATATTACTGTTGAGTTTTTCAATTGTATTTCTTTGGCGCTTTAAGCACCACAAGCCCAGTGCCATCTAGGTCCATTATATTCAAAAGAAGGCAGACATCTCTACGGCCAATATCTCAAGCACTCTGCAACTCACACCAACACAATCTAGATGTATAAACAGCATCACAGGCAAGAGGAAAAGTATGTATTTTTGATGTCAGGGTGAAATGTCTCTTCAAAGAGACACAAAATTAAATATCAGACAGAATAAGACAAACAATGCATGACTTCTGCAGCTTACTTCACCAGCCTTACTGTGATGAGCTTGAGTGATAAACCACTGCACAGTGCTCATAGGTTATCAATCAGTCATCTCAAACTAGACAGGAACAAACATTATAACGCTGTTCAGGTGTCCATTTATATACGGCACTGTGCTGTCTACCTCTCGGACAGACTCCTCCATCTGGTTGTCCAGGTCTTTGATCTTCTGCTCCAGCTCCTCTATGTTGTTCAAAACTTGAATCCTCTCTTCCTCTATATGCGTTACTTCCTGTTTCAGCTGCACGCTCTCCAAGGCCTGTAGTGACATCAGGAAACCATTTAAATGCTTGGCTGTACAGGAGAGTTCATCTTTTGTGAATGCACACATATAACTTAGTGCTTGTTCATACTGTACATCTAAGAACTGCACATTAAAATCCCTGTTGTAAAGTTTATTGCTGGTAGCTTCTCTTGGTGATTGTATAATCAGTGCAGAGAGTTTTTGTACCATGAGAAAGTCATTTTTTCCATGCATATTATATGTTGTTAAACTCATTTGCCAGCCAGTAGAATCAGACGACAGCAGCTGCTGTTTTAACTCATCCAAAGCTGGATCACTGACAACAGGGGCAGAATTCTTCTCTACTTGCTGTAATGGAAATCTCTATCAGTGCACTCCGCTGCCAGTCACGCCAAAGAACTCCCACGCATTTCATCGTCTGCCAACGTCCTACAAGCACTCATTCATACTCATACGTAGGTGCATTTTAGAGATCCTGCATTATCAGGTATTCTTCCTTTTAGGAGTCAGGAGGATTGTTTTGTGGTCACAGAGTCATGAGGCCAGCAGCTCAAAGATTTATAGCTTCCCAGGCTGGTTGTGAGCGCTCTTTCTTCCTGCACAAACTGCTCTGTGGTATGCAGATGGTGGAGGAGAGGGTTTTTGAGTCTGTAAACCTCTGTCATTATTGCCATATTGTAAAAACAGTGGTCTCATCTTGGAAATCTAATTTCTATAAACTGAAGGTGTGTTTAAAACTTGTGTCCTTCACATAAAAAACATATACCTGTGTTAATGTGTTCTGATTTTCACAAGGTCTTCCCTCTATTTAGCATCATCGTAAAGTTTAAAACATCTGGAAAAACGCATGTCTTTTCCATGCATATACACTAGCCTTTTACCCGCACACAGTCGTGCACGTGTGCACACACACATGCACACACAAATTCTCTGTGGGATAAAGTCATTTCCTGTTCCCCTGAGTTTGAATGGCTGAGTGCTGAAACAAAACTAGGACTTCTTCATTAAAACCAGACACACCATTAGCTTGTTACCGCTCACTGCTTCAACAGAGACAGTAAGTCAGCGGCACAGAGACTGGGACAGTGGAGGAGGGGGCCTGCCTGGGAACCAAAATCATGGTATGTGATACATTCAATATGTTTATATTTGCAAATGAAGCATATTCATTTATTTCTCAGTATGTATGGCGAGGCTTCCCACTGCGACACGTTCAGAAATAAAAGTTGGTTGAAGAAAAGACGAGGTCAAGTCGTAGTGACATCAAAGCTGTGGGGAGGTCTTGCTCAACTGTGATGTCCCTGTTTATGTGTCTGAACTATCCACATAAACAGGAAATGTACCAACTGCCGACTGCACACACTTACAGTATACAACTTCTCACTGAAAGCCCAGTGATTGTGAGGAATCTGCGCGACTAAAAGAACTTTATGTGTTGGATAAAACTGTGGAAGATACACACTAAATTGAATTACCATGGATGTGTCAGTATATGACTCAGAGTCTGCATTAGAGCGTCATGCCACACATGTTTGCACTTTCCATCAAGACAAATCCACTTTGGACCAAATGTATAGCAAAATTTGTTACTGTGTGATGTATGTTGATTTAATGTTTCTGGGACCACACTAACCCCTTCAACCCTGCTGGTTGCTTTTAAAGTTTCTGGGTAAACAGCCAGCACTCTGTCTTGAACATGATTCTATACACATTACCTATGTAATGAACATATGGACACACTTATGGAAACTTTGTAGTCTGGACTAGATTTTGAAATGGTGTCTGTGGAAATGTGTAAAAAGGAAATGGAAAGCATGTTTCCTGATATTACTAAAGGTAAACAAACAAAGATCAGCAAGATAGCAGCAGTCTGATAAACTGCATACCACAGGAGGGGTGCGTCCCATTAGTCTTTACTACAGCTTGCTCCCCTCATCACTCACTTCAAAAGGAATAGTTTGGATCTTTTGAAGTGGGGCTGCATGAGGTAGTTATCCATAGTCAGTGCACATATAGTAGAGGACCGTCAGCATGCCCGCTGTCACAGCTCAGGGTTCTTAGGTTACTTTTTTTAAAAATTTAATTCTTTCATGTTGTTTCCTGTTTTACTTTGAAACTCCCAGCTCCTCTCGTTTCAGATCACTTCAACTTCCTGCCCCTGTGTGTTTGTCCTCCTTTTTGATGACGTCACCTGTGTCTGATTGTCTGACCTGCCCTGATTGGCCTCACTTGTGTCTCGTTATCCTTCCCCTCACCTTAGTGTGTGTCTTGTTTTCTCTCAGTGCCAGTTCATCTTAGCTCCTTGTGTCTCTAGCGGTCCAGCCTTTTGTTTCCCTGTGTCATTTTCTTGTTTTTTTTTATTTAGCCTGTTGATTGACTCTGCCTCTGCCTCATCCCCATTGTATCCACTGATTGTCCGCCTGTGTACTGAACCAACCTTTTGACCAGTAAAGACTGTGTTATTTTACCCAAACAGAGTTGTGCATTTGAGTCCACTCATACCTTGCTCACCAGTTACAACAGCTCCCAATTTGGAAAATCAGGCATGAAAGCTAAGCGTATACTTGCCAACATTCCCAGTTTTCCTGCGAGTCTCCTGTTTTTCATGATCTCTCCAGGTTTCCTCACAATCTTCCCAATTTATGAAAATTTTCCACACTTTTTCCTTTTTTTAATATCACAACCTGTTTCTTGCACTGTACAGTGTGTTTAAGCCTTACAATTCTAAAAGCCTAATGTTTCCACCTGCACAACAATACAGCTACACCAAATGCCTTTTACTGGCATGGATGTGCCACAAAGGAGAGCTGCTCGCACCCCGTCCTCCTCAGTAAGTGAGAGATGGAGGAAGAAATGGTAAGGAAGACATATTAAAACAAATTTCAGACGTCCTGGAAAGAAAAATAGCCGTTTATTACGGAAAGCTTAAGTGGAATTTGTAAAATTTGCCACGTGGATTTTTCCTTCGAGCATGGTGGTCGGGCAGTGTGATGAAATTAATGAAATCTGATGAATATTAGTTTATGCCAGAGAATCGCACAAGTTTCCATCAGAGAGGCAAATGATTCTGTATTCTTTCCTGAGAATTAAAAGTAAAATGAAAAGTAGCTGTTGAAGTGTCACTCTCTAAAAGTCACCAGAACGCAGTAAACAAAGTCTTCGAAGCTCAGATTTTTCCATCATATTTTTTAAGTATGGCGAAGTGATGTTCTGCTGTGAACGGGGGCAGCAACAAAATGTATTTTAGCCACCTTATCAAAATCTATATCAGTTTAAGTTCATGCTACATTAGAATCTTTTCACCACTTTACCTTGCTGTCGGATAGCCCTTTCCAATGGGGAATTGAACTGAAAATGAAACTTACCTACGCCAGACTCCATTGACAAATACAGTAATTTTATCCTGCAAAGCACCGAGCTGCTGGTGTGTTGCTGCGTTAATCAGTTAGTTTGTGTTATTGTGTGACTTTGGTGTTCTTAAGGGTTACTTCAGATTCACCAATGTCACAATAAAACTAACAAACTACAGTAAAATTACTGTTTTTTGTCAAAGGAGTCCAGCTGCTTTGAAGAGAGTGATAAACGGCTTTAGTTCCCCATCGGAAAGGGCTATCTGACAACAAGGTAAAGCAGTGAAAATATTCTAAATATAGTATCTAAGTAGTTTTGCTGCTGCCCCCATCCACAGCAGTACATGTTTTAGCTTCTGTGGTGCTTCTCTTGCCTGGCTCTCCAAACTTGGAGTGCGCTGATCACCATCTATCATAGATAATACATGGACTATGGATAAGTATCCCAGACAACTCCACTTTAAAAAATCTGTACTATCCCTTTAACACTTGTTGTAACAGGAAGTAACTGAGAGAAGTGAAAGGAGTGAAAATAAAGGGAGGACAAGATGTGGATAGAGTTATTGTAGGTTTTTTCCTTTAGTGAAGATTTGTGATTTATGATTTTGCATAGATGAAATTCACCTGACTTGACTTGTTCCTTTTATTATAAAATGACCCATTTATATCACCCTTCTGACCAAATGTTTATGAGAAACTGTCGATAATCATGACTTAAACATTCTTACTTTGGCTCTGTGGTGGGTGGAGGGTGAGGGGGCACTGCTGTTCAGGCTGATAGCAGGTGAGTGGGACCTGGCCTCTCTGTAGCCGCTCTGCTGACGCTGGTTGACCTGCTGCTCCTCTGCGAGTTGGAAGTCTCTGGCTTTGGCACCGAAGCAGCTCTCTGGAGCCGTGCTGCTGGGAGAGTCCGAGAACACTGACTCATCGTCAGACACCTGCAGCTTCTCCAACTCCTTATTGATCTTCTGCAGGTCAGAAACAGCTGAGCCCGTCGGCTCTCTCTCCACCTGGCCAAACTCAGTGCACAGGTTTAAGATGGTCTCCATGCGCTGGCACTCCTGTGGATTCATTTTTAATTATTTCACAATGTTAACTTTAACTTTTATGCTTTCAAATCAGGCCAAACAAGACGTTGAATAGATGAATCAGGGTCAAACAGAAACTCACCAATCTCTGCACTTTCTGCTCCCTGAGTCGTTCATCTCTCTGGTGCTGGTGATAGTCTCTCAGCTCCTCTTTGCCATTTAAAGAGGTGATGCTGCCCACCCTTTGTCCTGGACTCAATCCACCCTTCCCAAAGGACAACCTCCTCTCTCCAAAGCCCAGATCATCCATCTCTATACCAAGGGAGCTCAGAGAGGCCAGGCTGGCCCTCCTGGGAGTGCTAGGCATGCTGGCTGGTACTGTCACATCTGGCGGCTGCTCCAGGGAGGAGAGACTGCGCCGCTGCCCTGCTGAGCCCACTCCTCTGTGGGAACCCACTGAATGCCGTAGTGGTAGTGACAGAGCAGGAGGTTCTGCCACGTTGTGAAGCCGTGGCAGAGAACGGCTATGCATCCCCAGGCTGTTGAGGGAGCCAGTGGAGTATTTCCTCTGCCGGGAGTCTCCTCCAGCTTTGCCCTGAGAGTAGAGCCGGCGGCCCATGCGAGGACTGGATGGCACACTGGCTGCTCCGCTTTTCACCCTGGGAGAACGAGGTCCATAGGAGGAGAGGAGAGAGCTTCCCTCTGCTGCGTTAGAGAGGAGCAGACTGTCTTGTGACTGGTGGCGAGAGTGGGAATGACGGAGCAAGCCGTTAGAGCTCAATTGGCGTTCACCTTGGCGAGGTGATGGAGGCACGCTGCTGCTGGTCATGTAGGAAAAAGTTCTGGAGGCAGACGGAGGCCGATCAGTATTGCTGAGGATTGACAGTGGCCTCGCAGACTGGGATCCAACAGGTGGGGGCACGCTGAGGTACTTGCGGCTGCACTCAGCTGCCCTCAAGCTGGCCTCCAGAGCGCTCTTCCTGCGCTGTAGCGTCTCCATCAGGTCCTGTAGCTCTGCCTTTGAGCGAGAGCCCCTCAGTATCGTCCCACCCACTGAGCCACTGCTGCTGTGGTCTATCTTCACACAGTCTGTAGAAAAGAGAGAGTTGACAGAGCATGAAATCCTGTCCCTTTTTGGGCTATATAACTCAGAGTCAGGTTTAATGTAACCCATTTAATAAGCACCAGCTCAGCTTAGAGAAGTGCTATCACACATGTGCTGAGTAAGGGGGGGAAAACCAGCGAAGAATGTACGCTCATACAGTTCTGAGCCCAACACAAACATTGGCTCAATCAGTGGTTAAGCTTCTTCTAAAAATGGAAGACTGCTGGTGGACCAAGACAAGCCAGAATGCATCATAGTCTCGACTGCAAGAGAAATCACCCCGGCCCAAATATCTAAGCAAGCAGTGTGACGATGGTGCCCTGAGTCATGGGTGGCTGGACGCTGAATCATTACAGAGTTGTGATATATAAGAATCTCCACCACGTGTAATCCTTTGTCACAAAACTCCATCACAAACTTGGGATTTATAAATTCATTCTGGTTTGCTGGGTCAAATAAAACTTTATTAACTTAAGGCTAGACTGTTATTTAAATCTGTAACAGTAGTATCTTCCTCCCTTTATAAAAATGGCTGTCATGTAGTCTTGGAGTTGGAACCCATCAGCTATTAGTCTTACAATAATATAGCTTTTGGAGGCCAGCAGATATCCAGGCCAAGATCTCTTTTCCTGTGCGCTGGTCCTTGTTTACAGTTCAATTTAGAACTTAAGACAGACCTGACAACATTTCAGCTAATCTCTAAAAAGAGATATCAGTTAATGAATGCAGATAAATGAGTAAAAAGCCATATCAGCATCAGACAATAGCCAATGGGTTCAGAGATTGCATTCTGGCCAATGCATTTCGCCTCATTTGCTGTCCACATGAACTGTTCACCAACATGCAACCAAAGCCCACTCAAACATGATTGGTCAGTATTACTCAGACTACGAATGGATTATAAATAAAAACCAGAATGCTTTCAATACTAACATCTGCCTACAGATTCTGCATTCATATGCAGTTATCAGTTATAAGAGATTAGCTGTCACATGACTTAAAGGCCGAATGAGTACCATTTTCTTAAAAAACAATGTATAGATTCACACAAAAATAATTCCTCTCAATCACCACTTATGACCCAGTTAAAGTGTATGGCGGTGTTCGTCTCTACAGACACAATGCCTTCTGCCTGTATTTTCTTACACTACATAGGACTCTATAAAAGCATAGGGACCATGTGCCAGATAATCACACATCCAAGAGGAGCTGTTGAGCCGAGGAGGAGGGGACAAATTGCATTCCAATACCTATACTGCCACACTATAGATATATAATATGCCAGAGAAAGATTTGGTATGTCTCAGTACATAGTATATGAAATGCAAAATGCCACAAATACCAGGATGTTCACCTACATCCAATCGCATTATACAGTATGCAAGCTGGTGCGTTTCTGAATTTTCTGCTTCCACAACCTTCTGTGCAGTGGAAGATACATCTCATAGACTGAGCCACAATCAGATGACAGCTGACTGACAGCTCTCAGAGGCCACAATGACAGATGACAGCGCGACTGATGACCAGTCAAATAGAAATGATATTAACTGAAAAAAATAATCATAAAGATTAACAACAAAAGGACATAACTATGAAAATATCTGTTCACTGTTGTGATTATAATATCTTAGAATCTGCAATGTACTGTATGCACTTATAACTTATAACATCGCAAAGTAACAACAGCAGAGCTCTCCGAGTTTTTTTTTTTAATCACTGTGGTAACTGATATATGAAAAAGAGGGTCAAAATTCAGGGCATGATGTTTGCCCACGAGAAAGTAGCATGTGTGGATACTGCATGCAACAGTACATATTTTTAAGAGCAGCAACAGTACCTACTAAAAGTAAAAAGATAAAGTATGCTGGCTGGAACACACCCTTAAAATACAAACCGCCACTGACACATCCTTCTCATTCTGTCCTAAAGCTAAAACTCTCTGAATTATATGCTTTTTCAGCCAGTTCTTATTGAAATATAGGCTATAAGCCACTTCCAAGAGGCTAATTTGACTAAAACCCAGAGGCCCTTAAAGTCTTGAACATGCTGTTTCGGGTTTCAGGTTAAGGATCACTAAACTAATCTAGACATACATGATTTTAACCAGCTAAAATGATCATATTTAATGTCATTCAGCTGACTGGGTTCCTAGAGCACAGGAGGGGGATACATTTAATCAAAAACTTATGCAACATACAATCAAATATTGGATGTAAAACATACAATCTACAACTGTAGATTTCTGTGAGAAACGAAAAGAAAATATGGCAAGAAAACAAACGAAAAACAAAAACTCCTCTAAAGTTGTCTTACCTGAGCCGTAGCCCAGTGTGGCGACAGCGCTCCTCTGAGGCAGCATGCTGTTCATCACACTGACCTCCTTTCTGTGATTCAATCTGAGGATGCAGGATTCAGCTGGGCCCTACGTGCTTTGTTCCCTGAGAAGAAGAAAAGGGAGGGAATCAATATGAAACTTACACAACATGAAAAGACTGTAAAAAAATAACAACTTCCTGAATTCTATATCATCAAAAAGGAGTAACATCTCAAATCGATGCATCCTAATCTTTCCTACTGTACTATAAATAAATATTGTTCGTAGCAGCTGAATCGGTTCATCTCTCCTTCGTGAGAAACTAGTATTCCTGCAATATCATACAGCAGCTTTCAATCTAAAGACAAAAAGACTTAAAGAACATCGCAGATCACAGGAAGTTGAATCCATTCCTTGCGGTCTCTCAACGTATCCTCTAACAACTCCACAACAATACCTCAATTCAAGCAGATATTTCAGATGTGCATATTTAAATGGAGAGGGAAAAAAAAAAGTTCCTAAAGACTAAGTGGGAAAACAGATCCAGAGGAAAGTTTTTATGCCTGGCTCTGTGTCACCAATAAAAAGTCTGTCTGAAAAGCAGCACTCTGCACCTTAATCTGTCTTTTAGCCCCGAAGCTCATGACCAGTCCTTGAAAGTATTCCCTCAGAGCCTCAGACTCATTGAGGGAGCAGCCACAGTCAGAGGTTCAGGCTGGGTCAATCTGGACTGGGACTGCTTTTAAACACTGTTTTAAACAGTAAAACTAAATGTGTTTCTCTTTAATTGAGTAAAAATACCAAATATTTGCAGGTTTTGTCTTAACAGCTTCAATAGTTGCTTCATTTTCACTATTTTATATTATAATAAATAAAATTCTTTCTTCACTTTGGTTTCTGGTGACTTAAGATTTCTGACATTAGAGAGAGTGAATCATTAATCAGTGCATCATACACACAATCCATTAGATGATGATGATGAAAACAGCACTCATACAACCACATTCATTCTGGTGAAGATGTCAAGCAGCCAACAACACAAAAAGAAAGCCGCACACTCTCCTACAAGAAAAAAAGCTAAAAGAAATAAATCAAATAAAACTAAGAAATACATCTTCAGGTCCCCACACACCCGGTCATAACTCAGAAAAATCAGATTAAGTTAAGATATTATTGGTTCCAGTGTTACAACAGAGGGGTTTTAAAAGTCAGACATTACTGTTTCCTGAATCCACAGACAGCACACACACACTCAGACTCACACACACCGCAGAGAAAGACAGAGATGGCTGATCCAAGACTTTCTGCTCCTGCTGTCTGGAGAGAGGGCCTACAGGAAGTAGGGTATCCTTTTACACAGTCACACAATCAATCAGCGTGAGTTCATTCTCCAGACCTCCTGAAAAAAATAAGGGGGGAAAAAACCCCGGCCTCACGTCAGGAGGTTTTACTGCATCACCCAGACTACAGGCCGGCAGGGTAATGAAGATTATAAACACACAGAGAGAGATGTAAACAGTTTGAGGAATGGTCATGGGTAAGATGTTTTTCATCTTATGTGTGGCAGCACTGTGAAGATAAATACTTTCACATTGCAGAAGTCTCAAACCATTGTTGTCTCACCCATTGCCCAGACAAACACAATGATTATTACCATGAAATGTAAAAAAAAAAACAAGAAAAGAAAAACAGATGGGAAATCTCAAACGTTGGGGACAGAAAGTTTGCAAAAAGCTTTAAAATCAATCAGGCCAATTTATCATTAGGTCTATAATATGTCTGTTCTAATTTTCTGGAGCCCAAAGTGACACTTCACATTTAATTTTGTCTGACCAACAATCCCAAACCCATATGTTATGTTTATAATTTTTTAAAATCTGAAAAAAGTAGCACTTACAATGTGTTTTTTTTTTTATCAACTTATTGATTAATCGACTCAAGACACTGCTTTCACAAGTGATTCAACATCATATATAGAAACAAACACACGCTGTCTTTAGGGGTGCAGTCAACAGCTTGAAGACTCACTGATAACCACTGCTGGCTGTCATCCACATCTGTTTTTAATTGCTTGTGTAGTTTTCCAGCAATGTTAAGTCATAAACATCAAGTGTGAACCACACCACCTTTTAGCCTCCTAACAAAGCCAGATAGTGACAGCTCTATTCCCTTTACTTTCTGCACATTTCATATACAACAGCTTGACACATTTGCACTGGTCTGAGTTACAGAAAATATTAAATTCAGGCCATTTATAATTGTATGCACATGTCCACAGCTTTACAGTTGTCAACAATCTGTGCATGCAGTAAGTGAGAAATTAAAATGCAGCCGTGTGATCACTGTGTCGACCAAGAAACTTAGGAACTGACTGAATCGACTTAAAACCAAACAAAATCGACTAACCTTTGGACCTTTGGTCTCTGTCCCATTCACATAGTTGAGCCGGAGTCTTTTATTTTAAGCGTGTCTGTCGCAGCTGAAGCTGAAGTCCTCCCTGTCTCTCAGTCTCTCCCTCTGTATGAAGCAGCAGAGTAAAGTCTTCCCATGACAAAGGATCAGACAGGAGACCCTCTCCCCTCCCACCTCAACTTTCAGCTCTCCTCCCAGGAGAGGAGAGAGGAGGGGGGGGGGGGGGTAGAAATTGTGTGTTTACTTTTCAGCATCAGGCGCTGCTGCTGCCCCTCTCTGGTTAGATAGAGGACTGCTCTCATGTCAAGGAGGACACAGGCATGAAGGAAGAAAGGAAGGAAGCTTTATCAGCCTGTTAGCTCTAATTAAAAGTGTCGTCTTCATCCCCTCTAGCACAGATTTCTGCGGCTGATTCAGACTTCTGACCTCACCGTGATCAATAGGCTGCAGTATCATGTTATCATTATTCCAGCATGGAGTCACTGGGTTTGAGTGAGTTATCTGTGCTCATCATGTGACAGTGTCTGATCTTCATTTTCCAACTCCTTCCTTAAACCTTCACAGACTGTCACAGACTGTACTCTTGCGTACAATGGCTGCAGTTTTCTTGCTGTTTGGCCAATTTGTTCTCAAAAAAAAAAAGAAACCTAAACTCTTTCCAGTTCTCACACAGAGGAGTCTTCCCACAGTGTGTGTTTTCTGTAGGAGAAAAAGCAAAAGAAGGCATTAGTGCTCAAAGTTGTAAGAAAAAAAAAGTTGACTTTCAGTTTGTTGTTTCAGCAGTATGTGGAGGCGGGAGGAGGCCCCATCGCTGTGTTTGAAACAGAGCCAACCTCACTCCCCCTCTTTACTGTGCAGCCAGGGAGTAAAAACCCCTTACAGTAAGAGACATAACCCACACTGCAACATGGAGTATATCTAATACCCTAATCATTCTTTGATCTAATAAAAGCTTGATCTAAACTGATCACACTGCGTACAGAGCATGAACAAGTGAATAAAATGTAAGATTATGTAAGTTCAGATAGTAGAATGAATGAAAAGTTACTTTGGAAAATTCCCCCGAATTCCACTGAAAATCTAAAACCATCATGCCAAAAAACTCCAATTACATCATAGGGAGGGGGCTGCGGAGTGCAGCCTGGACGAGATGATTACTTCCAGACACAGAGCCGGGGTCTTTGTCATAAAAACGCACACACATGCACACACACACGTCTGTCTGCCTCTCTCTCTGTCTTTCCATCATTCTTTACAATTTCAGGAAAATAAAATGACACATATAAATCCCAGGAGGGTCTCATTCGAAAAGTGGGACTCTTTAAATTTATTACCAACACAAAGATTTAATTGTCATAGAGCGCTGGAATGTTTCTCACTTCCTGTCCAAAGAAGGTTTAAAAAAAAAAAAAAGGTACAATTTTAAAGCAACCACACCACTATTTGCTGCAAACTGCTGCGTGTGTTTGCATTTTTTAAAAACTACAGACTGAAACCATGTGTAGAGTGAATCTAGGGATTCTGAGTGAAGGCCGTGGAAAAAGTAGGGAGGAGGAGAGAAGGGACGATGGAAGAAAGAAGAAATTGGTGTCAGATTGTGGGAGTGGGTGTGCGATCAACTCTGGTAATTGTTGGAAGGTCTGAGTCACAGCGTGAAAGGTCTCAAGTGTCTCTCCCAATCACAAGAGGCCAAAGTCAATAGGCAAATTTTGGTGTTGAATGTGGATCTGTTATGTTTGTTTTTTTCATGTTGGGCTTTGGCCTTGTCAGTTCATCTTTCGCTGTGTTCTGTTTTATCGAACCTCACCGTGTTTCTCACCTGCCCCTGGATACAAAAGTTGAACCTCCATTTTAACCTTTATTCCCTTGAAATTGAAAGACATGCAGTTCCTGTGACCGCAAATGACAAAATGAGCCAGTCCTGGAGCTGTTTTTGGAGTCAGCCCATGGTTCATCTACATAAAGACAGCTTAATTAACAGGATGTAGGCCTACAGTGTATACAACCCACATCACAGCTATTTGCAGGCTTTATCTAGATGACCGGTTTACTTTGAAAATTGGCTTAAGGCCCACTTGAAACCACAAAACAAGATGGCTGAGTGTTTGTTATGTTACTGGGCCTGTAATCATATGGCTGTGGTGTAATGTAGGCATTGGTGCGGACATCTTTGCACAATGTCATGTTTGTACAGACGATTTAATCGTGCCCTTGTCTGTGGTGACAATATGTTCATCATCCAAATCAAACTGTCATCCACACGGTCCTTTTGTGGTTTTATTGTGCAAGCAGACAAGTTCCTTCACTGATTTTGAAGGGTGTACAGACAACGGCAGTGTAAGACACAAGAAAGCTTAACTTGTAAGCTGCTGCTTTTCCGTATGCTGATGAACTTAGTGATATAATAGATGCCTACACACAGCTGAGCATCTCCTTACTGGAGCCTCCTCACTCATCCTCCAGGAGAAGATAACAGCTGAAGTACGTGGGAGGAACTCCTTAGAGACATTTTTATGCTCTCTGAAATAAAGCAGCACAACCTTGAATGATTAGGTTTGTCAGCAGAAAGCAAATCTTTACTTTCTGTAGAAAAACCTGATTATCACCAACAAAAAATGCAATCAAAAAAAATCCTTTCAAAATCAGCAAATGTGAGCACGAAACAGAGAATCTTGCAGTAAGTTTCTTTTTATTTTAAAGGCAGGAAAACAAGCTTACAACAAATGTTAATAATAATATATTTTCACAGTATATGATACCAGTACTGTATACTGATGATGGCGAGGCGCATGCTCTTAAAGAAACCAATCTATTTGATCTTGATTGGTCTGTCTGTCAGAGTTTTTTATGTGCATCATCCTCCACTGTGTGTTGCTCACTTTTGACCAGATGATTTAATCGCTTGAAGTTCATGATATATGAAGCTCTGGCTCAGTGTTTCCAAATCCATCCCTTTCTAGACTGCTGGAGTGTGACCCATCATTTCCCTCCACAGGTGGTCCTACTGGCTTTTCTTCTTGTTCTATTTCAGTGCCTGGTGGTAAAGCCACAGCGCAGTCCTCCGCTGTGTTTGGCGTACTGCCCGCCACTTCATCCTGTGCTTCAAACTGCAGTTGTACGCTGTTGCATTCAGCTCCATGTTGTTCAATTATGTATGAAGCTGAGGTGTTTACACCTTTGTGAATCCCACCTTCAACAAAACTCACTCCGTTGTACCTGTGCGCAGCACCTCTGGTCTCCATTGCTGCACCAGAGAGAGAAAATCAAAATGAGCTATTCAAGAGAAGAAAGATATTGCATGTGACATTGCATGATCAGATTTTTCAATTTGTCAATATTGAGTTGTGCTGTTGAATTTGCAACATCATTGCTCACATCACTTTGTTTATGACCCACTTTCCTTGTTTGTTAATTACCAGGATATTTCAAAACTGCTTTAGTTTTTTATTTTGTTTTAATTAAGTTAAAAATTTTGACCATCAGCTCAGAAAACTGGTGAATTGGTGCAGACAGCGCCACCATATGGCTATTTGTAAGCACTTAAAGGATCTATATGCAACATTCAGAGCATGAAAATAGCAGCAAACCACTTTTTGCTCTGTAAAGATATAGTGGAGTAATGGCATCCTGGGCAGAGAACGAAGTCACGCCATGTGTGTGTCATAATCCAAGCTTCCCTGTTGTGTTTTGTGTCTGGCTGCTGTGCCTGTGTGTGTCCCGTGTGTGTATGGCTAGCTAATTGCCACCCTCTGCTCTGCACTCATATGGTGATATCGCAGATGTCAAGACAGCATTGTAGTGCCCATCCTCTGGTTCCCCAGAGTACCCTGACGTTAACACCATTAGCTCTGTCGGCATTGTTACTGTAGAATTAGCAACGTTTGCTGCTGGCCTCCCTCCTTGGGAGCAACTGATTATCCTGTTATGAGTCACAGAGGGGCTGGAGCCTATCCCAGCTGACACTGGGCGAGAGGCGGGGTACACCCTGTGTCAGCTATCATAGGGCTGACACATAGAGACAGACAACCATTCCCACTCACAATTTAGAGTCACCAGCTACCCTGTATGTCTTTGGACTGTGGGAGGAAGCCGGAGGCCCTGGTTGAATGTTTTTCTGCCAATATAGGCCACACCCATTTCCAACAAATCCATTTTCTCCCAGTTTGCTTTCTTATTTTCTTTTTTGCCACTTTCACCTTTGCTCCTACAAATTATTGTAAGCATCTTTTTCAACATATTATGATTATGTAGTTGCAAACAAAGTCAAATTATGAGCTGCCCTGCAAAATTAGATATCATTTTGCCAACAGATTTTGCTGCAGCAACAGGATCCTCCCAAATGGTCACAACTTCAAAATTGGCTGCCAAATTGAATGTCACTGTGTATTTTGATAAAGGTCTGGATCCAGATGCAGTTTTGCTGACTCGTAAACACATTTTCTACCTCAAAAATGCAAAATGATTATCATGTAGCTTTGGCAGCGGAGACGTGTTTGTGCTCTCTGAATGATTTTGGTCCATTATATGATTACCATAAACTAACAGCAGACCATACGACTGAATTCAAAGAATTATTTCATAGCTTTGAACCACAGAATTCCATCTAACAGCCACAATTGATGCATGCACTCACTTTCCATCACATAGGCTTAAATACCAGAGTGAATATCTTGCATACCTTTTTTCCTTACACATTGAAGGAGAGCTACAGTAATGGTGAACAGGAATAAAGCTGCAGAGGCTGCAGTGCTCCACCACGACCTCTGCACACTCTGCTCGTCCACACCTGCACAGCAAACGTGATACATTTCTATCAGTGAATTCTTTCGATTGTTCTTCTCAGATTTATGCTATTCACTTCTACTGTTACTCACTTATTGATGCAACAGTGATGTTTACTTGGGTTTGAACGACGTGTCTGTTCTGCAGGCCTGAGAGCGTGCAGGTATACGTCCCAGAGTGCTCTTCAATGTCTGGCTTGTGAAGCAGAAGAGATGCGTCTCCCAGAAGAAGCAGGTCCTGGTCCAGTTCAGCCTGACCCTCCCACAGGTTAAAGGTGTGTCTGGTTTTTGAGTCATATCTCAAGATAACTGTGGGCTCAGTGGACGAAGTGAAGGTCCAGATGAGGGAGAAATTCTGGAGACTGTGTGGGGCGATGCATGGGATGGACAGTGCATGACCTTCTTCCTGTGTTATACTTTCTGAAAGATATCACACATGCACCTTCTTACTTTTATCTGTCAGGAATCAGCTGCCCTGCAAAATTAGATATAATTTTACAAAAATTACATCATTGTGTAACCGAAACACACCTTGGTTTTTCCGAGAGGCGGTCCACACCTGGTTCTTGTCAGCCGCTATAAAAGAGCAGAAGTAGGTATAGTTGGAGAAATTACCCAGAATGCTCAGCGTGCTCTCCACAGTGAACAGACCCTTGTGGTCTGTGGTTTTGATGATTGAATTTTTTAGAGCCTCCTGGGCAGAGGGGGGGTCAGTGGCCCATGTCACCAGAGGGAGGGGGTAGATGTTGTGAGAGGAGCAGGTGACCATCTCATCAGTCATCTCCATGTTCACTGACTGGATGAGCGCTAGAACAAAGGCAGGACAGACAACAGTGTGAGCATTTTGTGGCACTGGCAACCAGAAATAAACAACCTTAAATGTCTGACACTTACCCTTGTGTAATTTAAAGTGAGCAGAGCACCAGAGACAGTCAGATGAAGTGGGATTTATGCATGTTGTATGTTCACTCACACACAGTCCTTTTACAGTGCTGGCCTATAGCTGCTCTTTCACACAAATCTCCTGCAGATGGTGCTTTTCTGCTGTATTTTAAAGCCCTGGCCCCCTCGTTAGAAGGGCAGATAGCTAACATGACATAAGCTAGTGCAGACTGAATCCAGACACTTGTTGTAAGCACAAAGTAGGACCAAGACATACGCTTTTATATTGAAAACTGGACCGTTGGAGTGAACTTTGCTGTGTATAGGTCACAAATAAAGCTAAACTTTTTGTGCACCCTTTTCATGTACATGTTTTTTGGCATTAGTTTCCTGTGAAGATTTGTTAGAAATACTGATGAAGTACAACTAAAGTTTTGGTGTGAGTTGCAGAGTGTTAGAGATATCGGCTATAGAGATGTCTGCCTTCTCTCCAGTATAATGGCACGAGATGGCACTCAGCTTGTGGTGCTCAAAGCGCCAAAAAAATACATTTGAAAACCTCAACAGCAATGTCTCTTTCCAAAAATCATGACCTGGTTACTCAAGATAATCCACAGATCTTGTTTGAAGCAGTTTCATGTAGGAACTATTTCCTTTCTGCCAAACTACACCCTCCAACCACATCATTACTCAGATTTGAGAGAGGGCAGACGTCTCTACGGCTGATAACTCCAACACCTGGCAACTCACACCAAAACAATCTAGATCAATAAATAGCACTGCAGTAGGGTGAACTAATAAAATGTTAATTCTTAAAATGAATGTTGAATCTTGAAATAAATTCATGCTCTTTTCTTGTTCTCCTCCTCATGCTAGAACATTTAAATAATGAGCAAAATGTCCTTCCTGCCCTTAAAAATACACTCAGCTGAAGTGCAGTTCAACAGCGCCACAGACTGCATCCTCCAAAATTACCATAAAGTTTAATCAACACCTCTTTAAAACTGTTTCAACAACTGGATCTGAGTGAATAACAGATTGTTACCCCCTACAATAACATGACAATCAACCATTAATAGCCGCTGTCTGTTTTCCAACTGCTTTACGGCCAGGAGCCTTTCTGCTGGGCAGTTGTGGAAAAACAAGGAGTGCTGAATGTTCCACCTTGTTGTCACGTCCTTGAGGGTAATTTATGAATGCAGACGCCTTACCACTCAAAGCTTCATCAGTGCTGAACTCATCACTTTTAGAGCAAAGACGAAAGCCAAAAACAACATGGGAGAGTAGTGAAACAGGCAAGATTTCCATGCCATCAAATTATACTGACCTTTCACCTCCAGGTTCACAAAGATCTCCTGGTTGCCCTTTCGCGTGCTTGTGTAACATTTGTACCTGCCCTTGTCTTGAACTTTGACCCTCCTGAGGAGCAGGGAGGCATTGCCGTGAGGGATGTGAGAGTTGAATAAGCAAGTCCTGCCACTGAAGTGTTTGTTCTGGAGTCCAAACTGGTCCTTGTTGTAGTAGTAGCTGTGGACAGGGATCTGCTGCTTGTACCAGTGGATCACCACAGTGCCGGTGGGTCTGAAGCTGCAGGGCAGGATGCAGTCCTCAGGGATGATGCAGGTGACGTTGGCATCTGGTAATAAGACTTAGAGATGGAAAAGCTACTGTGAAGACTCAAGAGCACTGCATTGTTTATGCACTTTTTTATCATAAGTTTTAGAGAATTTTAATTAGAGATTTTTTAAGACATGTATCACATGTTTTAATTTTATGTTTCAGAATTTGTCCTTTGAGTTTAGTCTACAGTATGACAATAACAAAAACAACCATTGTTTCCCTCATTTTCCTTCATAATTACACATTCTTGCAGACATTTTTTGTAGCTTTTTCCAGCCACATCTGTGGTGTTTGAGTCTGTAGTCAACAGACTTCAAAAACAACTCTGAAATCTGAGAATCAGATCAGGAGTTATAAACAACATAATTTTGTTTCTGATGACGTCATGCTGCTATTCATGCCCTGTATTTTTTCATGTGTCCTCAAAGACACATTTACTGCTGTGACAACAAATACAGGACAGTGTGTCAGAATTAGAAATCCTCAAGTTTTGCTCCATTTCATTAGTTTGGCCGTTTCTGATATTTCCAAACAGCATGAAACTGCATTAAGAGAAGTGCAAAGTTCATAGAAAAAGAGCCTCTGTACTTTGTGTTTTATTGTCTAATAAACATCTGAGCTTGAATGAAGTTTTTTTTTTAATTCAGTGTCACACTTTGCCCCAAATGAGTGCACAGTGCCCCAGATGTGTGCAGCTGTCACAGCTGGGTAACACTCTGCTGCGCTGAGGACACTGTGCAGCTGTGTTTCCTGCTGCCGAGGAAATATCACTGCAAACTAATGCTATCTGTGACAGCTGTAATTTTTTGAAGCTCTGGGTCATTTTTCAGCATACCCAGTGGACATTACATTGCATTAACTACTGAGCCATGAAATTATTTGCAACATAGTAATTTAATCAACTGTATATCCATGCAATGCTTTTCCTATGGCCTGTCTAGCAAAATGAATAAACTGATATCATCAGTGCATGGATGGTATCATAGCGCTTACTACAGTGAAGGCAGTGGTTCCCAACTGGTCCAGCCACAGGGGACAAATTTCTCCTTATTCATTCGCTCAAAGTCCACACAGTTTAATACATTCAGCATTGTACTTGCGTTTGGTCATGTCATGAAGCTAGTTTGTTTTCTCTGTTGAGTAGCTGTCCATTATTCACTCACTCTGCAGCAGGAAACAGCACTTCAAAATAAAAACTCTGTGCTGGATATCACTATACTTCAAAGTAAGATGTGTTTTTTACAAACTCGACATGCGAGTCAACTGCAGTCCATGTAGAATGGACCTGTGACCCACTTTTGGACCACGAACCACCAGTTTGGAACCACTGCTACAAGGTAGCACGTATGTTGTCTGCAAGAATAAGCACCATTATTTATCAGAAACTGCTTTTCAATGTGACAAAACCTCATTCACCATTAGCTTGCTGCGAAGATTTAAAGTATTTGGCAGAATTATGAGGAAATATTTCCCTGCATGAGATTTATAATCTTGTTGCCATCTTACTTGTATCTTTTGTCATCAAATCCTTTGAATTTTGCAAAGTTAAAATTACCTTACCAGTTATAATGATCCCAAAACAACTCGCAAACAACAGTTGAACATTTTCTCACATACTGTATAAAGATTACACACAACAGAAACTCTTTAAAGCATCTTATCTATTAAATTCCCTTTTCTGAGAACGAATTATTTATCTGTGAATTGTATAGGAACACTATTAGATTAAGTATTACAATACATTAAATTTCATTAAAATACCTTTTGAGTTTGTCAGTAACAAATTCTCCAAGAAAATAAGCAGCACAATCACGAATCCATGTGTCTCTGCCATGTCAGGCGGCCTGCGTTGAGCTGTTGGATCCTTGTAACAGTATTTGGCACGCATGTGTGTGAGAGCACACCAGTGTGCAGTGAACTGTTTCAGTGTGAATCCACTTTACATCCTTCCTAACACTAATGAAACACTGACTAATTAACCAGGCAGGTAAATGTTCAACCAGCCCTGCTTCACAACACAACACCTCTACTGAAACAGTTCACAAAAAAAAAAACAACAACAACTGTAATTTGTTTTCTTTTCCCATTTATGATGTATCTACTAGTCTAAAAGATGTCCAGTAATTTTATCTTGAAAGGAGAAGCTCCTACAAATTACACATCCTTGGCTGCAGCTCAGAGGTAGAGCAGGTCGACCACTAATTGGAAAACTGGTGGTTCAATCCCATGCCGAAATATCCTTGGATAAAATATCCCAAATTGTTCCATCAGTGTGTGAATGGTTACTGAATAGCAGGTGGCACCATGTATGGCAGCCTTGACCACCAGTGTGTAAATAGGTGAATGTGACAAGAGTATAAAGGTGCTTTGAGTGGTTGGAAGACTAGAAAGGCACTATACAAGTGCAGTCCATTACCATAATGGCAGCAAATACAGAGAATGCTACGAGATTTGCTCAGCAGAGAAGAAGCAGAGGCTGAAAAGATGAAGGAAATTGGTGATCAGGACAAAAGGTGATCTGTCTGTTTCTCCTACAGTAATGTAACAATCCTGTACATCCTGAAAAAGACAATTGTCTGCACTTTATCTGGAAATCAGGGCTTTTCTGAGAACCTGCAGATTTTTCTAGCTAGAATGACATCACGCAATTACAAAATTTGTTATTCAGTCTATTAACATGAGGCAAAATTTTAATGTTTAGCAAGCTTAAACAACGTCTCAAACAGGGATTAATAACCCTCTTGTTTATATGTGGATGTTTCCTTTTTGCTCAGCACCAGCTGGATGAGACTTCAGCCCCACGTGACCCCACACAGGCATTACAGAGTATAGAAAACAGATGTAAGTGATGGTATTAGTGATTTCAATTTCAGTAATGCTTAGGAGAAATCTTATGTCATTTGGAAGTTTCAAAAAGTTTGTCTATGCCTGTGAAAATGCTTTTATTTTGATATTTTAGCACGAACCCATCCGCATTAATGTGGCTGTTCATGAATATAAATACGGTACACAGTTGTTAACATATTTTGACAGATGATGACCTCTAGAGGGCAAAGATGAGATGTCACCTCTACATGTGAATGGCCTCCTGCTGTCCAGCAGCTGCGGGGTCACATGTACAAGAGAGCCAAGGTCCACGTGCATGATTCTTTAAGATGGCATTGCTCATGTCTGCCCTCAATCAACTTTAATCCCAGATTAAAGGGACTATGCCACTACAGTGGAGTCACGCCGCCTCTGTTTTGATTTCATCGTCGATTCTGAAGTTCCTCTGTTCCAGGTTTTCATTCCTTACTTGATTTACTACAGTATCATTAAATGTGCTTGTTTCTGTAAGTTTATAATATTTCCTTATAATTTTTTATTAACGCTTTAATCACTAAGAATTTCCATCAGTCCTCAGTCGTTTACTTTCATCATTCTACCTATGTCTTATTGTGAAATACATCACATGGCCATTAGTAAATTCAACATCTGTCGTGTTGAATGTACACTAATATCAAGTGCGCTGCAGATCTACTGTTTATGTGGACAGCTTACTGGTTTTCAGTTTCTCAGCTTTCAGAACAAACAAGACAATAATCTTGTTTTGTGTCTTTCAGTATAATAAAAAGAGTTGATTGTATGGTATCAACAGCTACAAATGTTGAGTGAAAACTGTAACTATAGGCTAATTGAAAACTATGTCAATATGAGAGTTAAGGAATCACATACTGATATACTTTGGTTTCTTATTTTACAGTTAATGTTACTAATTATCTGATGTGCATTGACCAGGGTCAGCTAAGCCATTATTGGCCAAAGAAAGAAAAAAAAATCTGTCTGGAGTGCAAAACAAATTTGAATAAAGGTAACAGCCTATTAAGTCTTAATAGGCCCATCAACAATATGAACAGGTCTAAATGAGCATTAATTAATATGATTTACTACATGGTGGCTATTTTGCAGTGAGCTATTTATGATTATTTAGTACTTTAACTTTGCAGCATTGGAGGTGAAAGCAAATTAATCTGTCCACACATTATTAAATCCTCTATTGTCCTCTAAGACTTTTCCTTTTTTGGATTTGGAATCTAGAGCTAGCCTTGCTAGAGAGAGTCCAGGCTGGCAACCGCTACTGAACTTAAGCTAAATTTAGAGGAAAAGGTACCGAGTTGTAGATGTATGACGCACATTTTAGTGGTGAAACATTAAATTATTTTTTAATTGAGGTACAGTTAACATTTTCAGTTTCAGCCATTTTTAAATGTGTCAAGTGTCTTTTCAGCAATGGCTTGTGATCAGATTATCAATACATTTTGAATCCCCAGCCTGGAAAGCCTGGGTGGGGAAAGTGGACAAACAGCTTTCCCCTTTCTTATTGACCAGTAAGAAGCTGCTGTGGTGCTGTCAGTGAAGCCCAGCTGCTTCTGAGGCTGCCCGGTGTCCATCAGTAGAGTACAGCCATGAATGGGACAGAAAGTACAGTGAGAAGCTTAAAAAACTGCATTATCATAAACACCTACTTGGGCATGCATGTCACATACAAGAATGGTCAAGTTAATATGAAAACCATTACACATGAAAATAGCTCTTTAACAAATGCTTCATTTGAGAAAATATGATATTATAATGTACACGTTTTCTTTCAGAAAATAATTGATTCAACTGTATATTTATTCAGATAACAGTGTATTTTCTGGTAGAACTGGATTGCGTTTCATTATTTAGTGTTGCTTTATTTTTGTCCATAATACAGAGGATCCAGCGCACTTTAAACAAGATCTAAACCACAACGCTGAATCACAAAGGAGGGTGCAGTTTTATGAATTTTTTGCTGCAACCAGCAGCTCTATTGGTCGCTCTGTCTGTCAGTCAGTTGGTCATGTTGTATGATGTTTTCCATGCCATCATAGTAAGATTTGTGCTGACAACAACTGCATTTCTTTTTTTTCCAACCCTTAGATGAGTAAAAAACAGTTCAAAGAGTCGGTTTAGGAATTCTGTGAATGATATCTACTCAGAAGTCATAAGTGCAACGTTTGCAGATGTGGCCCAGAGACATATGCTTGCATCTGTCTCCTCTGGATTGGATCCTTCCTCCCACCACCACAGTAGTGTGCAACTCGAGGGAAAATCCTGCAGTGTATAAAAGTAGGCTACAGGCTTTTTATTTTTATCTGGTCAGAATGAAACGATGATGAAACTGCCGGTTGTATTATCCCTCTCCCCGCCCTCTGCTGCCTCCAGTTTGTAGGTTACTGAAAGATTTCACCAACCACAGATAAGAAGATTAGAGAGGAATTAATGGTATTCCTTTGTCATTATAGGAATAAATTGATATTTGGTTTTAAATCGGAGGGTGGGGACAGTGGGGGAGTCGGAGCAACATGTTGTGTCAGGAGACGTAAGCAGAGGGATGGCACAGTGGCTCAACCAGGGGGATGCCTGTGCACTGGAGCTAAGCACTGGATATCTGACTGATGTTCGCCATGTTAGAGGAGATGAAACAGCAGGATAATGCAGAAGTAGCTAGGCGTGTGCGTGGTGGGGCAGAATGAGCGCTGCTGGGACAGTAGAGGACAGGGACAGCTGTGGCATTCCCTGGGCGAGACATTGACGCAGTGGGAGGAACGTTTGGGTTCCTCTCGTCTTTCCAGCCCCAGCCTAACCATGAGAGTGGCCCTCCTGGCCTTTAGACTGATGTGCTTGGCCTGGTTGTGGCCCGTCACCGACAACAGCAGCCACTTCCCGAACAAGAGGAGACACAAGGAGCAGTACGGAGAGAACACCAAACAGAAGCACGGAGGGTGAGCCAAGGAGAGATTTCTAGTACAGTATGACTCCTTAAATTGTTCTGTTTGTGAAGCTGCTTCTGCTTTT
>JAPZEB010000006.1:14338913-14353259 GCA_029783705.1 Chaetodon striatus
CTAACTCCCTCGACCAGATGTCAGTTCTGCTTCAAGTGTGTTCGAAAGAGACAGACAGAGACAGAGAAAGAGTTTAAGCTGTTGTGTGTCCTCTTTGGTTCGCAGACGAGTGGATCTTAAGATGAAAAAGCTGGACAGCACCAAGTCTCTGCTAATTAAATCTGAGCAGCTGCTTCGGATTGAAGACCATGACTTCGCCATGCGGCCTGGCTTCGGAGGTAAGACAGGAAACCCGCTTTACTGTCTATATTTTTGTCAAGTTTAATGACCATGTGCTTTCCTGGCAACTCAGTAAGGTTAATGTAGGTTACTGTGCTGTCTTTGGTATTATGCCTCCCAAAAAAACCCCTTAGTGACCTAGATTGTCTGCCGTGTGAGACAATGACTACAGACAGTAGTACAGAGAAGATAATCTGAACTGCGAACCTAATTCTGTGGTGGGGGGAGGAAAGGCCTGATGTTAGAGGATATTCAACAAACAATAACTAGAATGTTTCATTTTTATTTCCATGTCTGAAACTGTGGAATATGCATAGCAACAAGCTTAGTACTTTTTCTGTATCTCAAAGCACAGTTCAGGATTTTTATTGTTGTTTTTGCTCTTAATTTGCGTAAAAGGTTTACAAATAAATAAGTCTTTCTGCATGTTTTTCCTTTTTAATATCACCCTGAATTTAACACAAAGACTAATTTTCTCCGGTCAGAAAAAGTTGCAGGTTCAGTAAATTGTCTCAGTCCTCTCAGTGGGTGTTTTGTTTAATTATACCTCAGGGGTTAAAACATTGTAACTTGTGAACGCAGCACATGCTTCAAATGGCAATCCTCTTCAAGGGACAAGCTCCCAAGGAGTCATGTCTCTTATCTGCTGTTTAGTTACTTGTTGGTAAGAGCAGTTGTATAATATGGTCAGTTTTTTTAAAAGCACAGCAAACATGCAAATCTGTGTAAAAAACAGGTATGCATTGGAGGGGTATTGTCTTGTGACCATAACTGACTTCCTGTATGGTGGTGTCACTGTGTCAACTCTTCTGTCATTATGTTTTCTCTGCAGACAATAAGGTCTTACAAAATCAGCAAAGTGTGAGGGGTTGGATTGAGCATTTCTTCCTTGCATATGGGTGTGTGTACGGTACATTTTTGAACTCTAAAAGCTCCTCTCATTCTAGTTTTAGATGCACATCAGGAAATAAATCTGCTATCAGTAATTTGCTTTATGACAACCTTTAAATCCACTTGTCAAACATCACGTTGTTTAAATGATAGTTAATGAAGGTGAAGAGTTGACCCTGGTAAAATTTGCCATTTACTTCCAAACATTTTAAAGACTCTTGGTGCAAAAGATTTTTCTCTTCTTAAACTAAACTGAGCCAATTAACTGACTCCCTTTGAGTTGACTTCATCCACCAGCTGTTACTGAGTCATAAATGTAATTCCAGCACAAACAAAAGCAAATGTGTGGACTGTTACGTACTGTCTTGCTCCTTGTAATCCCTAGAATTTGTGTTTACAGTCTTGTATCTTTGACCTTTCACTGCAGATGCTCTTTGTTGGTTCTGGATATGCCCATCAAGAACGTTAGATAACTAACATTGTAAAAAAAAAAAAAAGGAACAAGCCTTTACAGTGGTGTAGTGGTAGTTGATGAGGTGGGTGTACTACAGGTAGATGGGTACGCTACCTAGGAGGAAGCAGATATACTCCTCTATACAGTACGCTCTAATGGCTTTTTAACTGATATGTGGGTATATACACCATTGGGCCTTTACCTCCAGGATCCTACCTGACCAATATAATCCCTCACACTTCACTACCCTACCGTAATCGTACCTTCATTAGATAATGGCACAGAGAGAACACAGTGTTTACGGTACACATCATACGTTTACAGCATTCTGCCACACGACAATAACAAAAGGACCAGCTATACACTAAATAAGATATTTACAGTATGTAATAGCACAGCAGTATTTTAGTTTCCTGAGGAAACATTTGGGCATATCTATGTAAACTGCTGTGCCTGTAGATGTGCTTGCCGTCCAAGTTGCACCTCTTTGTTGCAATGGTTCATAACGCGCTGCAACACAGGTGACACAGCCATGTATGGCTATGAAAAGCCTTGGTTTGTTTCTTGGCTCTGAGCCCCTCTGTACATTTTCTCCAGGGACAGAGCCAGCTTGTAAACATGCGTCTGGGTGCTTGTTCCCCCAGGGAGAATTCTTCCCATTTACAGCAGCTATATGCACTATTTTTTTAAGCCTTTTGATATAAAGAATGCCTGAAAATCTGTACATCATTTGGGAGAAATGTGAAAGTTGCCAAGGAAAAAAAAATCATCTTTCAGAGCCTACATCCTTTTGTGTATCTAATTGTTCATCATTTTGAAACCAAAACATAACAAATGTTGACGATGACTAATTTTCACTCCTGCCACCTAAAATAGAAGCAAAAATGTTATTTTTTGATGTTACATAACAAGGAAAGGTAGGACATTTTGCTTGAGCAGTATTACTAATCTTGAAACCTTTTCTTTTTTATATTTGTTAGTGGAGTAGAGTTCACAGAATTAATGTTTAGCTGACACATCTGCTACATTTAAAACCATGCCATAATAATCCGGGCTGCTCTAATTAAAAATCAAGGAACCCCAACAATGCTGAGTAAATGTGGCCTCCAATACTCTGATTCTTATCAACAGAAGAACTTTCTCAGAATTTACTTAGTTATATCAGATTTCTTTGGGGAATTGCATACATTCAGGGCTTTTAAGAAAACATACAGAGCTGGAGCCCCAGAAGTCAACCCCACTGCCTCCCGACCCTACCACACCCTCAGTATATGTGTGGGTTTACTCCAGGTCATGAACTAAAATGCCATCCACTACCAATATGCACTGAAAACCCAACCCATTTCATTGTCCAATGGGCTGTCCTGACCCTAACCAGTCGATGCCAAAGCCTGAACCCAACCATCTTTGCACATGTGCGGAACAAATCTGGTTTCTGGTACAGATTGGGCAGCGACAGTGCCCACTGATAGGATTGCTAGTGATTGTTTTTGTCTCTGTGCACGCTAGGACAGGCCTCAGACTCTTACTGAAATAGGCTGTTAAAGAAGATAGACAAATGAATGAACCAATGAGTGTTTTGTTGGTCTACGTAACACAGGGGGTATTTATATTCATGTAGCTTGTTGTAGTGAGCCAAAATGATGTCAGTTAAACAAATCTTGTTGTTGTTTTTATAAAGTCTCATGTAATTTCTGTAGTTATTTGAAGTTGAGGTACCCACTGAGATATTTCATAATACTGTTTGGTTACTTTTGGCTCATCCAGAAATTGAAAAGCTGATTACAAGAGTGAGATATCTATAAACCCTTTAAGTATTTTGCAGCATCTTATTTGTGCTTCCTGTGTGAGCGGGACATTTGTAGAGATGATGATAAGGATTACTGCTTCACCCAAGGCGTTGTGTATAAACCATTATCTGTCAGCTGTGTGTAACTGATGAAGTGATGTTATGGCTATGCAGTAGGCATTAAAAGATATGAATGCAACTGTCTGCTGAGTCATGCTTAAGAACCAGCATGATGTCAGGCGCATCGCTTTCATCCAATCTTTGGTCTCTGTAGTGTGTAAGATGTAGCTTATGTCGTATAGCTCAGCAGTGGGATTTACACATAAATAATCTTTGGCAGATGTGCAGACAGATGATTTATGGAGGATGTAATCCAACTGTTGCTTCACACTGATCTATGACAACGTTTGACTTTTGCAGGGTCAGCTATCCCTGTCGGCATTGACGTCCAGGTGGAGAGCATTGACAGCATATCTGAAGTAAACATGGTACGTTCCTCTAGGACTCCTGCAGTTAGTCCAATCAGGATACCTTGTCTCCTTTTCTCTGCTGGGCCTGAGCGCCTGTGTTTTTTGTTCTGTTTTCAGGACTTCACTATGACTTTGTATCTGAGGCATTACTGGCAGGACGATCGCCTGGCCTTCCCCTCCAGCAGCAACAAGAGTCGTACCTTTGACGCACGTCTCGTGAAGAAGATATGGGTTCCAGACGTATTCTTTGTTCACTCTAAGCGTTCTTTTATCCATGACACAACCATGGAGAACATCATGCTGAGGGTTTTTCCCGATGGCAACATCCTCTACAGTGTCAGGTAAAGAAGAAAATATTTTTTTAACACTGCTCATAAAGCCATTACCATCAAAGTAGGAAGTGAGACTAACTTTTACTGAACAGTAATAGCGCCCACTGTAACCACAAATGGTAACTGCAGGATAATAGCACATTGAATTTGCTTTTGCTGGAGTCCCTAAAAACTTGGTATTTCACTCATGGGCAGTGACTTACATTGTCCTGCGTAGAGTGTTGTGTGCCTGATGTGCATTCTTGTCAGGTTACATTGAGTCGTCATGTCACTTTATGGATATGCTAGCAAAACCATAACCTAAAAAGTTGTTTATCAAGCTAAAATTTGCCTTAACCTCAAAATTTAAACTTATAGGAGACCTCATGCCTACCATGGAAGATATGTACAACTAACTTGTGCTAAAATGTACTGACATTTAGATGTACTAAATTACGTCCAACAACTAAAATCTACTCAGATGGGACGAGGTAGACTATGTATACAGGTGTGAAACCATATATGAAAACATAAACAGTATATTTTGTATGCCTTTGTATTCAACATGCATTGAATACACCAATCTCATGTGTTGTACTTTCCAATTTAGTTCACCAAATTTTCCAAGTGTTAGAAATAAAACTAGTCCATGCTTTGACACTCAGTTCAACTTCTCATTTTCATCAAACAAAAGCAATTCAGGATTTTTATTCCACATTCAAACAAATGTGCACGCAGATTATCGTGTAAAGTATGAACGTGGGCTGAGACAGTCACTGGGCCTGCCTAAGCATACACTGCTGCGTCCTGCAAAACCACACCCATCCGAGTGAAATACCAAATATTTAGGGAGACGCTGCCTTATTGCTTCCCACATGTTTTCTTCAATCACCTGCTTTAAAGAAATCATTACATTAGTATGTCCGTGATATATTAAAATGTTGTGTAACAGGAGTGAAAGTAGAGATGCAGTGAATTTACTCTTTCATGCCAGTCACACTGTTTGCTGCTATTGACAAACCACCACAAACCTCCGGTCTTACCATACCAAGTATGTCTGTGACAGAAAATACCCTGGTTATATTGAAATGAACAAGGGTGCATTTTATGTCATATGAATTCAGTTGTATATTTGTAATAGGTTCAGTGTGTCATATCTGCTTTACCAGGATACACTGCTTTATTCAAACCTTATTTAAGTCATGATTTAAATACAGGTTTTAAAAAGGACGTTAATCAAAATATAAAACGATGCAATGGATTATTAATGAAAGGTTTAGCACGCAGAGCCTGAAAGGAATATGAGAAGCTTTTAGACTATGTTCATCATATCCATTTCAGCCACAGATGTCGACAACATTGTCTCATCCCTAATGGCTTGCTGCACCACAGCGCCTATAGTCACAGACGCAGTTAGTGAATGATCAGTTCATGGCACCATCCACCATTATAACTGTTAAAAATCAGTCCTGTAGTTTTGTTTCATACCCTTTTTGACATCTTACTAGCTGGGTGACTGAGATGAATGTATGCAGCTTAGTTCAAATAGCCTATAACATTATCTGTGAACACAGCTGCAGAGGCTGAATGGCTTGATTTATGTGGGTGTTTCTTTAACTGTAAGCTGTGTTTTAGGATCACTGTGACTGCACTTTGCTCAATGGACTTCAGTAGTTTCCCTCTGGACACACAGAATTGCTCTCTGGAGCTGGAGAGCTGTGAGTATTAACCTACAGTTTGGATTTATTTATATATTACAGGATTTACATTCATTGTGTTGCATGAAATTTGCAAAAAAAAACAAAAAACCTACTTTATATAATGTGCTTACTTGACATGTTTTGCTGGCTGGTGATAATGCAGCACTAAGTGAATTATTAAACAGTATCCGTATTGCTGGTCAAAAACGCTCTTGGATATCTTTGAGTGTTGCACTAATGGGACAGAAACACTCTGTACAGCTGACAGTGCATTACCATACTTCATCAACACACAGTAACCACCGCCATCTTCTTTTTGCACAGACTAAATAAGTCATAATCCTCAATCAGGTCAATCTCTGTCCATTATAAATGTCTGCTTTTCTGATGTAGGATTTACAAGGGATTCTGTTTTTCATTCTGTTCTGCTGCTCTGAACTTGAATTCGGTCATAAATGAGTCGGGATTACTTGCTGTGTGGGGAATCTTTTGTCTTTCTGGCCTCTTTATCTTTTGCTATCAGCCTTAAATTATGACATGGATAAATCATGGATCCTGATCTCAGAGGAGAGCCAGGAGTCCCATTTATGTGCGCTCTCTTCTCTCCTCTGAGGAAAACGTCCATGATTCTTTTAAGAGAGGCAATATGTGAAGGAGTCACAAACCTTTCCCTCCTTCTCTCCTCTCTTGAAGATGCTTACAATGAGAACGACCTTATGCTCTACTGGAAGAACGGGAACGATTCATTAAGGACTGATGAGATCGTGCTCTCTCAGTTTTTTATTGAAGACTTCCAGCCTTCCTTTGGGCTTGCCTTCTACAGCAGTACTGGTATGTGAGGTTAGAGCTTTGAGGGCCCCTCTGAGTTGTACCCACATTGGGAACAACCGGAGAGCTCCTTACTATAACTAAATACAATGTGTGCAACAAAAACTCCTACTCTTCTTCTAAAAAGGGAAAGTTTCAAATGTTTGTCCCTCTGTACAGTATTATGTTTCCTTCACATTCACACCTGCTGGTAGTGTAAGCAAACAGTGAGAACAGTGTGATGATGACTAATAGCCTCAGATCCACATGTCCAAAAATAAATAAAACCAAACCTTCCTTTTTAGAGATCTTCCACCTCAATTAACTGACTTTGTCTAAAGTCTAAATATTCTTAACTGTCCCTTTGAAGGAATAGGTTGACATTGGAGGGAGTATGCTTACAGCCTGCCACTCTCATATCTCTCAAAATAAAGGTACAGCCAGGAGCTGGTTAGCTTAGCTTAGCTTAGCTTAGCATTAGGAGCCGTAGCAGGGTGAAACCATGGATGCATAAAGACAGCTGCATACAGCGTTGGAGGTAGGCCCCTGTTCATTTCTATGAAAGCTGCTCAATGGCGCATTAAGTCAAAAAAGCTGGATTTCCACGGTATGAAATTACCTCGATCTTCCACATTGTGGGGCCCATAGAGAAAGAACACTAGGGACTCACAGTGGCCAGTATGGCTAAGCAGCTAACCTCTGATATAGCCCTCCAATAACTTGAATAGAGATTAAAAAAAATGATTTAATCATGTGGCTCTTTTAGACTTTCCAAATGTTATTGGACTGAATAGATCAAATCTGTGAGATGAATCATTGTGATGCTCTAAAAAATATATCCACTTATTTACAAATGTCTCTTTTGCAATGTAAGTTTATGGGGGAAAAGTCTTTTGAGCCCAGTGGCATCACATGACAGATCCGGAAGCTGTAATTTTTATGTTTTTGCCACTATGTAAAATTGGCTTCACTGCTTGGCGCTGTTCCTCTGGGCTTGGGGGAAACAGCTTGCCTGCCTCAGTCAACTCAAGGTAACACTCACAAAACCCACTAATGAGCACCTTATTTGTGTTACCTACTCACAAAGCCAGGCTAGCTGTTTTTTCCCCATTTCCAGTCTTTATGCTAAGCTAAGTTAACTGACTGCAGGCTCCAGCTTCCTGTTAAAAGAACCTTCAGATCTAACTCTCAGTGAAGAAGGGAATAAACGTAATTCTCCAAATGTTAAACTATTCCTTTGAATACATTACAGAGGGAACATTATGTGTGTTTGTGATGTAGCCTATGGTAAAACAGGGAAAGACCTTCTGTGTGTCTACTATATTATAAAAATCACTGCTACTATACAGTGTATTTGACTGTTTTCATTACATTTTCATTTTTTTTGTGACTGAGACTAGGTGAGCTGTTATCAGGTCATTAAAAGACAGAGGGGGCTTGCCAAACCTACTATTAGGTCCAGATGGCCATTATCAGGCCATGAAATATCCATTTACATGTATTGTTGGCAGCAACATAAGAACATAGGAAGTCAGGCAACATAGTATAAGAGAAAGTCCAGGTAGGAGGCAGGTGTGGTAGATGGGTCAAACAAACTGAAGACTTTCACCCAGGAGAGCGGAGTTTGTGTCACATGTGAAACCAAAAATCAACACTGACTTGTTTTAACCAAAGATGGTTATTTTATCCGACTTACCATGATAGGGTTTGTTTTCTTAAACCTAACCATGTAGTGTTTGTGCCGAAAACTTGAAAGTGAAAGTGACATCTAACAAAGTGACATCTACAGCCATTTCACAATGTTAAATATGCAATTGGCCATTTATCGGACTGATAAACCTAAAAGTAGGTGTGGCAGACCCCTTCTATCCCGAATTTATTAGGCTAAAAACCATAGATAACAGCGTTTTGATGGACTGACTGAAAATACTGACACAGCATCGTCATGATTCAAAGAGCTTCAGTCTTTCAAGCTCTGTTTTAAATCATTACAGTTTTCTCGTTTTCAAAATAAGAAATAATCATGTGCCCCCTTATTGAAAGAAGTATAAGATATTATGTAATATTGCTTCTGTGGGATGCTTTATTATTTAAGCATTTTAGAGTTGTATGACTGACTGCTAAACCCACTTTTTGAAATCCTGCCTGCTTCTACTGTCACATTTTCTGTGAGAAAGAAAGATAGAAAGGGGGCAAGAGAGATTTTCTTCTCAGTGTGAAATAATCTTGTAGGGACCTATCCGCTCCAAGAGGTTGTTATATAACTTCAGCTCTAGACAGATCTGGCCCAGAAAATAATCACTTCCTCATCTGAGTTCTAGGTTCTCCCTGTTGGTCCATCTTGTACTTTCTTAGATTCTCAGCTTACACAATCCTGTGCAGATGTATTTCCGCAGTGCTTGTCTTGTTTTCTGCTGCCCCTGGCTGTTATTATGCCCTGCTCCCCACCCTGCCTGCTCCACTTTCTGTTCATTTATCTCTGTTTCAGGTTGGTACAATCGGCTCTACATAAACTTCATTCTCAGAAGGCATATCTTCTTCTTCATGCTTCAGACGTACTTTCCCACCATGCTGATGGTGATGCTGTCCTGGGTGTCTTTCTGGATAGACAGGAGGGCAGTACCTGCCCGTGTTTCTCTGGGTACTGAGACCACATGCCAATATGGCACATGTTGACGGATGTGATCTATATTTTCATCCAAAATTAATACAAAAATACAGCCTCTTCTCATTCCCAGGGTGTCAAATACCAACACCTTGTTACGTCCCTCAGTGTGTTATATAGTATATCTCCATGAGACACATCAAGCTTTCAACAAACTCCAATGTAAAACTTATCCATCCATGTCCAATACTTGACACTGAGAGAATTTGATGTAGCGCAACAAGTGAGAAATCTGCATAGGGTGGAGGGAAGGGAAGGTGGATGGGTCAAACAAAAAAACAGATTTTAATCCAAGTGTTCGTGTCCTTTGTGAAACCAAAAGTCAATATTATTTTAATGTCAGCATTTTTTTTCTAAATCTAACCAATTAATTTTGTTGCCCAAACTTGTATACTTATATACCTATACTTTATTTTCTGAGGGAAAATTCAGTTTCTTCACTCTGTTGTCATACACACACAGGCCTGAAATACACAGATACACAAACAGGACCTATACATGCATTAGACAGAGAGATGTCAGAGTGAGGAGGCTGCCTTTGACAGGTGCCCTGAGCAGTTGAGGATTTAGCTACTAGGACTGAGCTACTGCCTGAGGACTGAGCTACTGCCGCCCAAACCTCACCTAGCCCAGCCCAACCAAACCTAACCGTGATGATGTCACAACATTCACCACATGTCACAATCAGCTGTATGTCACCGCTATTTCTGCGGATATCATCATGGATGATGGAGGAAATGGGCGTATGTATTCAATTCCTGCTTTATGTCTATAACTGTCATTGGATTCTTGTCTGGCAAATTGGTGGGGTTGGAATGAATGAAATAGAAAGAAGGGAAGTGTTATTATTATTATTATATTTTATTTATTATTAATGTTGTTTTTATTTATTTATCTATTTATTTCTCTTTTTCTTTGTGTTTTTGGTTTGTATTTGTTCTAAGTCTATGTACACTGTCTTGTAGGGCTGCAATTGATAGTAATGATGGTTATAATAATAACGATGACAATTATAATTGTTACTCAACATCTGCCTCACTTAACTAAGCTACAAATATTTGCAGCTCCAGTGCTATGGTCTCTCCTTGTGAGGGTTTAGGGGATAAGGGTGGAGGGGATTAGGGGAAAGGGAACAAGGGAAATGAGGGGGGCAAAGAAATGTCAGATTTTTTCTTGTACCACATTTGTGACTGCAACACTGCCTTTTCCACCTATAATATAAACAATAAACAACTGATTACAAAAAGCACATAGATATGCAAAGGGGTGCCCTATGTGTCGCCATGAGATGCCGAGGGATGTGACAAAGCGTCAGTATTTGACAACCTGGGAATTAGAACAGGTTGAAAAATATCACTATGTTTAGTTTTTTTTGTTTGATTTAATCAAATATTTTAAGATTTGAGGAAATCAGCTTATTTGCTTTCTTAAAAAGGGTTAGAAGAGAGGTTTGATACTGTACCTATCTTGACATGAAAGTGGTATTGATCCTCTCATATTAATGTGGTGGTGTTTCTGATTGGATGACTTTCACTCACGACTGTAGTACAAAGTATAATACATACAAACAATGGATGTTATTTATGAGGTAGCATTTTTAATACTCATGATGTGTTGTGCTGGTGTTTTCTGTATCCAGGCATCACCACGGTTCTGACAATGTCCACCATCATCACCGGTGTCTCAGCCTCTATGCCACAGGTGTCTTACGTCAAAGCCGTAGACATCTACTTGTGGGCAAGCTTCCTGTTTGTCTTCCTGTCTGTCATCGAGTATGCCGCTGTCAACTATTTCACCACAGTGGAGGAGATGAAGAAGCTCAAGAGGGCAAAGGTAATTCATATTCAGTTTTTTGTGGCCTAGAATATCTTCCCAAATCATCATGTGACATGTTTGACCCCGCACAAAATCATTTCCCACCATCTGGACGGCCTAACCCTCCTCTTCTGCCTCTGTCACTGCAGATCCCCAACTCCTTCAACGCCACACAGGCTATGGCATTTGACGGCTGTTTCCATGACAATGAGATTGACCTGACTTCTTTGCCAGAGGTCTCCAGCACCCCAAACACAGAGAGGAACACCCAGTCTCGAAACTCTACTGTCTCCGGACCCACAGAAGGAACCAGGCTGCGCCGCAAGCACCCTTTAAAGCACAACCTCAGCTTCATTAGGAGCAACAGCTACATGATCGACTCCTACTCCAGAGTTATATTTCCCCTGGCCTACCTGCTCTTCAACATCATTTACTGGAGTTTGTATGCATAGTGCATGAACTATGCAGCAGAATTAACAGTATTTCTCTTTGACTATTTTCACCATTATACAGTGTAACACCCGCAGGCTGCAACAAGCTGACTTACAATACTCTGTTCTGCTATGACCTCAAGTTTGCACAGTGTCTGCTGATGAGCATAGATATCAAACATGATGTCTTCTACTCAAGGAATGTTCAGTTGTAACTAAAAATCTGAGATCAGCTGATGCATTGAATGGCTGTTATTTTTGCAGATGTTTACGTGTGTTTCTGGCATGCCTGTTTTATAAGAGAAAAAGTTTTATTCAAACAAATATATTTATTTTATTGGTCAGACACAAAACATCAAACTGTATAATTACTGTACATTGTCTTACAAAATAAATGGAGGGTCTTAAAGATGTGTGTCAAGTTAAACATTTTCTGACAAAGCTTTACTTTACTTGACTTAATGTTTTATTTAGGTATCAAGGTTAGCACACACTAATTAAAACCAAATTGATGTAAATGTGCCATCTTTATCTGCAGTCCCCTGCTGTGGCCGAGAGTGAACCAAAACAGTAAAGGTGCAGCCTTAATACCACGACAATGGGCAGAAAGACGCTGAAATGAGCGACTCCTTGCACATACAAGCAGTCACGTGATCCATTAAGGACTTGACGTCCACGTTGGCTTAAAAGCTGAGGATTTAAAGTTCATCATTGACCTTGGAAACAGCGGTGGAGGAAAGACTTAATACCGAAGAATCAAAGCCATACCTCCATCTGCTCATGATGATCATGTAATACAATCAAAAGCTCCAGAACAGCCACTAAATGGATCTTGTGGTGCGATTGTTTCTAGGCTAATTAATGCTGTTAGAGAAGACACATGCAACCCATGACGTCCATAAGAGGAGAGCAGATGTGGCTAAGCATAACAAAGGACTACAAAAATATTGCCTTAAAAACAAATACTGAGGACGCAATATGCACAGTCATAAAAAAAGATTACAGTAAGCACACAAGGAAATTATATCAGACACACGTAAATCAGGATGCAACCTTTTTGTTTTTGTGGTGCCAGGTTTTTTACCCTGCCTTAATTATTCTATAAATGTATCAGTGGGACAGCAGTGAATATATTTAGATATCCCTCATAGGGATTACACTGCTCACCTGGCCTGGGAATGCATTGGGGTCCCCCAGGAGGAGCTGGAAAGCGCTGCTTGGGAAAGGGATGTCTCAGGTGCTTTGCTTGGCCTGCTGCCCCCCATGACCCGGCCCTGGATAAGCAGATGAAAATGGATGGATGGATGGATCTCTCAAGGGGCAAAAATGTATCACATAGTTTTATAAATATTCATATACGTACAATATACTGGGAAAAATGCTTGAAAGCTTAACACAAGGTACAAAGACGAACTGGCACAGGAAACAAGAGCACACCGACTAAATACACAAGGGAGGTGGGGATAATTGGGCCCAGGTGAAACACATCAGGGCAGAGCAAACAATCACAGAAGCAGGTAACACCTGAGGGCAGGAAGTGGGGCTCTAAAAAAAAAAAAGGCAGAGGTGAGTAACAAAATAAAACAGGAAATACAATAAAAAATGAGAACAATAAAAACATGCCCAGGGGAGCTTTACAGGACAAAACAGACCATATTTTATACTAATTAATATACATTAGAGATTAAATGAGGATTGGATAACACAAGCAAATATGTAGAGAAGGGATTACATGCCATAAAGTCAGTTATACTCTGGTTGCATAACACTGTGCTATGGTGCATGAAGCCAGCAGGACGTCAGACTCATCAAAGCTGATTGATGGATAATGTGATGAAATGTGTTCAAAAGGCTCAATGGGGGGCATCATACATTAAAAATATGGCTAAAGGTGACCATTAGGTATTAAAACATTCAGGCTTGAACTTTGCTCTGTGTTAGGCACAACCACCACCTGGGGTTTTTACAGGTGTTTTCTTGTCTGTTGTTTGTCTTTACAGAGGTACTTATTCATTTACATTTGCTCCAAACTTTAAGGCATTTTAAGGGAAAAGTTAAATATTTCGAGGGTAATACACATGTGAATGTCTTCCAAACTGCACAAAGTCAAATAATGACCTACTGTGATAGGTTACATACAGCCTCCACTGTGTGGAGCCAAAGCTCTAATGAGAATGTCTCCTGACTCCTCTATCTCTCTGTGTATTTGGTATCAAAGTACTCCAAAGGCTATCAGTGGTTCTTAACATGGGTTGTCCAGGAGATTTTTTCTGGGGCTTGCCAGCTGGTTGTGGAAAAAAACATAAAATGGCATATTAAAAATACAGTAAATTTTTTTGAGACTGGGAAATTGTTTTTACATGACATTGCTTGTACCAGTGATATACTGTTGTTCACCTTACAACAGATTTTATTGAGTGTGTTTGAGAGACAGCAGCCGCTTTCATGTTGTTCACTAGCTTGTAAAAGTGCGGTCCAAACAGTTCGACTGGGCCGATGTGGTGTCCCTACTGTTCGCTTCAGGAATGTTGAAGAAAGATCCATGCCATGAACACAGCGACAGAGGCACATAAGGTCATGAAGGCACTAGAAGCAGTGCAAGCTATTATGACAGCCCCCCCCAGTATCAAAGCAAGTTTTAGGCATGTATACTGTATATTTCACCAACTGTGTGTCTTACTGTCACTTTAATGTTATTTCTGCTTGCAGATATGCCCAGCTTGTCAGTCATGAGAGATTTTGCACCGAAACTAGCTACTGTAAATTGTGTTGTGTCGTTGCATGATTAAACAGA
>JAPZEB010000006.1:14371935-14389136 GCA_029783705.1 Chaetodon striatus
GAAAGACCCAAATGCAGAGCAGCAGGCAGGTGTAAGGTTTAACAAAAAGCAAGCTTAAATAAAGCAGATAAAAATATCCTGAACAGGCAGGGAACAGAAAGTTCAAATGAAAGAAAAACTAAACTGAAAACCAACAGAACACAAGACACCAGGAAGGAAGCAACACCAAGAACACGGATTAACTCAGAACGAATGCAGACGAACTGACAAGGAACAAACGGAAACACACAGAAAACTAACCTCAAGAATGAGACACAGGTGGAGCAGGTGGACATGGGCAAAAGGAGGGAAATGGGGACTGGCTGGCGACGTTGTTACATGTATTACTGCTGTATAACTGATGCTGTTAGTTAACTAAGTGACACAATAACACACAGCAGATCTACTGGTTATATTTCGAGCAGCCACCATCAGACTATAGAGAACTCCCTGTGCTCACATGCACATCAAATGTGTTGCTTTGCTTTGTTATTCTACAGTTAGATTGCAACAGCCTCTATAATAATGCGTTCTGTCTGATCCCAGCCCGTGCTCAGTGCGTCCACAGGTCAGCCAAGAAATTAATATGCCTGATGCACCTGTGACTGCAATATGGATGGCAGGGACATGTACCAATCAATATTTTTGGAGAACAGAATTGTACCTGAAAATAAAGCAAAAGTTCTCACTTTAACTTTGGAGTGAAGTCATACTAGGCTAAATCTCCAAGACGACCAACTGACCAGTCTAAGATCCTGCCCCCTTTAGTTACTGTTTCTTGACAAGAAGAAACATGGCGACACCGTTTCCGTTTAGCCAGGTGCTGCTTCAAGAGGCCGAAGGCAAGAACTACATATGCAATGGAAGAATAACTTTTAAGAATATGGTAAAATGATGTGAATTGAGACTAAGTCAGTCCAAGAAAGCAGCCACAAATTCTTTAGGTAGAGACTGAGGTTGACAGGACTATCAGTCAACACTGCTCCTGCACTGCAGGGTTAGTTTCCTCTTTCCGCCGTCTAGGGATGAGTAAAGTACTCTAATGTATTTATTAGACTACAGACATAATCTCTCTTTACTGTTCAAAGTTAGCTCGGGGCAGCACATAGCCTCAGGAGTTGAGCTCACAACTTCACAGAATAGTTAATGTAGCCTTCAAACAGGAGGAACAACATGACACAGTTAAGTAGTCAGGGCAGCTGTGGCTCAGGAGGTAGAGCTGGTCGTCCACTAATCAGTGGTTCGATCCCCAGCTCCCCCAGGCGGCATGTCAAAGTATCCTTCGGCAAGATACTCAACCCCGTTGCTCCTGATGGCTGTTCCGTCAGTGTGTGTGTGTGTGTGTGTGTGTGTGTGTGTGTGTGTTAAAGCTGTGTAGCAGGTGGCACCATGTATGGTAGCCTCGGCCACCAATGGGCGAGTGTGACTTGTAGTGTAAAGAGCGCCTTAAGTGGTCAGAAGACTGGAAAGGTGCAAGTCCATTTACCGTTTCGTCCAAAGAGCTCAACATCTTTAAACTCCTGTATGCCACAAATAAATCCTACATTAATATTTCTAATATATTTCAGTTACTAAAGTTGCCGTAGCTGCAAAAGTATGTTTGAACAGTATACTCCCTTTTATTCTACTAAATTTTCAGATTATGTATATTACTTTTTTCCATGTGTGAATGCCAAAGAGTTGTGTCCACATTCAGCCTTACTTATCAGAGTGACAGGCTAGCGTACTAACACAACTGTGCAAACCTTTATCAACAGCTCATACTGTATGTTTTTTTCCCTCACTGTTTACATTGACATGCTTTCTTAAAATGTTTCAAGGATGTCCTTGAAGATTATTCAGCAATTGCATTACTTCTTTAAAAAAAACACCAAAGTCAAGACATTTTCCCCCAAAAACATTTTTTTATTGTAGAGTTCACAGAAAGTATCTCAAGTGGGACAGAACAGCATTTGGTGAAATTATATAGAATAAATAAATGTAACTGAGTCCCACAGGGTTGATCACGTGTAAACGTGCTGTGTACTGTATATGCAAGCTACATTCACCGTCCTTTACATGCACCTAATACAGTCTTAAAAAAAAACTTTAAATATATTGGAGAAACCAAAAGGTGCTAATAAAACATGACATAAAAACAGCACAAGCACAGAGGTGGCATTAAAGTGGTGGAATTGTTTCCCTTTTAAAACACATTTGGACTTAAAAACTTCAGTCTCACTGGGCATGATCACATTGCCTTGATACAACCTGAAAGAATCAATCACATTTGAAAAGGCAGTAACAAATACAGAGCTTAAAAGCAACTGAGTTCAGCTGGGCTGACCCTACATCTTGGCCTATCACACGACAAGAGCTCAACGCTCGAGAGTAAAGAACCTTAGAAAACCTAAGGAAAAACAAGAGAACACACACCTGTTGATGAGAGGATGAGTTACACCACATTATCAGTGTATCAAATCACTGTTTAAACAGCTAACAGTTCCTTCAGAGTACATGCAAATGGACATTACAAATCAAGTAACATTGACAAAATACAACTGATAAGTTGTAGCAAACAATGGTAGAACACAACTAAAACAGGAACAAAAAGAAGGAGGATTAGGGTAGAATGGGGTTAATGGAGCGGGGATAATAAAGCCGCCATTGTACCCCTTCAGATGTGCTCAGACTGAATGTAAATTCAATTTTCATCTTGATTTATTCACAATAACTTCACTGTGGGGAGTGTTTAGCCATCCATGCTTATTAACCAAAAACAGCCAATTGCTGAACAGATGTTAGCTGTTGTCAGTCAGCTGGAGCTCATTAACAAAAGGTACAGACTGCATGAGTGTGTGTGGAACTCCAATTTTTTTCTTTTTTTAATATTTCTCCAAACCCATTTTTTTTCTTTTTAGTTTTGAAGCCCACAAAATACATTTACCCAAACTTTGTATTGCCTCTAATGTTTGTCACGTTCAGTCTGAACAGACCTTTAAGGCTACAGCAGAAATGGGACGAGCATTCACATTCCAGCTGCTGGGGATTCAAGCAGACAGCGTCTTCTTTACACCTTCCAGATGTTGTAGAAAACCCATCTGAGAGAGAATTAAATTAAGGACACACAACAACATATGACAGCATGCAAAAGTGTATTGCTTTATGCCTCTTTGGGAACTTTACTTCTGTCCGTTATCTCTATCATTTATGATTACACTGTGCCTTCAGAGGATCAGACAGGCTGTAAAAAAGCCAGCAGTTAACTCTGTCACTACACTTATACTTACCAATAAGGGCTAAAACTACAAAAATTAGGTCCAAATTGTATTAAGACAATAAAAACTATATTTTTCTAAGAGTTATTTGTGAATTTAAGCACCCAAAAATAATAAATGGGATATGAAAAACACATTTTTGATAACAATTATAGTCATTTAAGCTGCATAACACATCAAAGACTGATGAACTGATGAAAGGATACTGCTCCAAGTAGGAGGGCACACACACCACCTCTTTGGAGAACTTCACAGGACACGAGAGCTTCCTCAGCTGCTCCTCGTACAGACACAGTGCCTCTGTCATGTTCTCGGCGTTACCCTGGTGTACGGGGGCAGAAAAAAAAAAAAAAAAGTCATGAGACACACACTGTTGCCAATTATTTTTTTCAACCATTACTGGGAGTTCATAAGCAGAAGTGGTGTGTTGCAGTGCTCAACCACATGAAAAATAACTTCATCCCTCAGTAGCTGATTTCCCAATCCATAAAATATGTTGTTTGACAATTTGAAACAACATTTAACATAAAGATTTGGACCTTAAAGCTTAGATCTAAGACCAATCCACACTGCCATTCTCTCCCTGACTGATATCCAGCGGGTTTAACTGTACAGCAAGTTGCTCTAAAAGTGCAGTTTTATTGCGGTTTTAAAGATCACATGCAAATGTTTTCCGTGAAAATAAGTAAGAGCTCACTGGTACATCTCTAGTATATCAGCAGTTTGCACTAAACACTCGCAGCTCACCTGTGTAAGGTATTTCCCCGAGGGATGCAGGACTTTCATTGACAGATCTAAGATGAGACGCAGGAACTCCCATGTTGAGTCTACGAGAAGCAGTTGGATAGGTTCAGACACAAGTTGAACAATGACTTCTTTGCACTGCATTTATATCACATCACAGAGAGTAAGTGTACAAAAATATACAATATTTAAAATAAAAAATACAGTACCTTCTTCTGGCTCTGTGGAAATTGGGATTGCAGTCAGGTCATTAATTACATAATCAAACGTCTTTCCCTCTTGGACATACTTCTTCAGCACAGGGACACAGTCCTCAACTAGTACCTGTAATGCACGAGACAAAACAATCCACTCAGTTTAGACTCAAGTTTCTTTTGTTTGGGGAATTTGCTTAATACATAACAGGACGCACATGCACGTAAGACACAGTAAAGAGTTCTACCAACAGGCCATGGCAGACTGCGAGGCACCAGCAAAGACAGAGAAGAAGAAAACCGCAAGCTACTAAACAATGCTGGATTTAAAGTACTGAATCTGTTTTGTAAAATGTTTTATGGAGAAGGAAATGCACTCAATATGTTTGTTAGACCTTGTTTGTTTACGGGAAAAACCCACAGGGGCACCTTTAACAGTCAGTTAACAACCACCTCTGTGATACCAGTTAATTAGGTGCATCAACGTGAGGCTCAGTGAAGAAGTAAACATTTAACAGCAGTAATACATGAATATTCATTCAGCACTCACTTGGTAACAGTCTCCCTTCAGGTTGTCGAGGACGTTGCTGCAAGTTCTTCTCATGTGCTTTTTGCACGCGTCTATCACCTTCTGGTCAATGTGCACATGCCGTTAAGGAAATATCATTCAGGTGCTGATGTGCAATTATACATATTCATATAATGTTGTGAGAGAAAACTACACTGCCTTATTAAAAAAACAAAGTAACAATACAGGAAGAAACGTTCAGCAGAACATGTAAAGGATATATCCAACATGGTGATCATCTTTGGCTTTTGTTTGACCATCTCAGACAGGATGCCTCCATCGCCTCCTCCCAAAATCAGCACCTCTTTTCCAGCAAAATTCTCTCTTCCGCTACCCATGATGGCTTGGGTGTAGGCCAAATCACTCTCTGCCAGGTCTGCAAGATACATGAATCATTTACACATTAGAATACTTAATCAATTATAATACATAACACAATAATCACCATGAGATCAACTGATTCAAGTTGAATTTAGACAATCTGCAATCTGTATTTGCCGCTGTAAAAAATGGAATATGTGTCCATTACATTTTAGGGTATGAATACCGTAATCTTTACTGAAATACATTTTAAAAGTAACCATCCCAACACCAGGCATTTCTTTTAAAAATAAATTATTTATCTAACATCAACTGATGGAGCCAAACTGTATATTGTGTCTCAAAATGACCAAAATGATTGTTGTATATACTTACTTAAGTCATCGTCGAGGAATAGGACATTTCCATACTGGTTTGAGTGCAAAATCTTAATGTTTTGGTATGCAGAATCTTCTTCGTACACCATCTGGTCCATGTCGTACTCAACCAGTCTGCCATCAGTTGTGGGCCAGTATCTGTCAACTTCTGCTCCTCGTAGGATGGCTGGGAGCCTTGAGATGAATGGTAACCGATACAATTAATCAACATGCAAGAGGAAAAAAATAACTAAATAAAAAAATCACCTTTCCACATCTTCAAAGCCATGAATCTTCAGAAACGTACCTCTTAATCCTTGTAATATTGTCTTTTAGGGTCTCCTTTAGCTTTGTTTCCAGTGCATTTAAAAGCTGTGGAGAAACAAACTGAGTCAGAAGGGCGGCACTCTAACAGCAAAACATATAAGCAGTAAACAAGGCAGCAGCCAAATCCTTTCACTGTGCTCTTGCGTGCATCTACTGGTGCTCCACAGCAATTAGGGGGCACAGTTTGGTATTTCTAGAGACCTACCAAATGTTCTGTCTATGTGAAAGTGCATGTTTTGGCCCCTGAGGCAAGTGAAAAACATGTGCGGGCAACACTGGTCCTCACCTTATGTGCCCGTAACATATCCAAAAGCTATTTAAGACGGAAAAGATCTATGCTGTTCTTACTTTTAACGTGTCCTTACAATATCTTTGGCACAGATTTTTTGTCTCCTGGATACACTGTGCAAGCAGGTTTACAGTACAGTGAATTTAATGAGTGCTATGAGAAGTTATATCATCATATGACATGCTGCATAGCAGGACGTCCTGTGCTTTTGGGTAATGGATAAAGTATTATGGTTTTTTTTTAAAGTCACCTACATTGTCTACTTGTGCAATGTTGTCCTCTTCATAACACTGCAGATCAACAGTGACCAACCCACGGGAGTGCACGCGCAGAACAGCAAGCCTGAGAAATGAAGTGGCAGGGATTAAAACAGAGCTACGAAAGCAATAAAGCATGTTGAACATTTTATTTTACTAAATTGATGCTCCACCCCACATCTGTTTTTCCAGAAACCCACACCCTGTTGCTTCGAAGGGTGGCTATAAATGTCTTCCTGTTTTGAGTTTTCTGACTGTAAAGCATCGATATTTGTTCACAGAGCTGTTTGGAACACACTGAGCATTCAAATGGTCTGCATGTCCAACAAGTGGTGTGAAAGTTTCTGCGGAAATCAGATATTTTTTTCCATTGTGAAAAGTTGTCGCCACTAGAATCCATGGAATCCAGAACTGACCCACATTCCTGTTTTTCGTGACAGTGAAACTACTATGGGATACTGATCACAGACTTTTGGGTAAGTGCTTTCAACCAAATTTAGTCACATACTCTCTTTGTACTGCTTTACATCCAGAGGGATATTCACAAAACATCCTGGGGCTAAAAGCCGCTCCTAACTGGCAGAAATAGCAGAAACGATGTCTGTCCTGTGTCTAAATTTTGTCCTCACACTCGTGTGTATTGATGAATCTCACTTGAAAGAATGATGTCATAACAATCAGATCAATAACCACCTACTCTCATCTAAAATTTTACAGCTCTGACTGCAAAATCCTTTCCTAACACATCACAAACTACAAAGCAAAGGGAAACACTGCAGGGTTCTGTCTACAAAAAAAAGACACTGTCTCTATTTAGTCTTACTTAACATATTCCCATGGAAACAAACAAACCCTAATTATTTAAATAGCTAACCTATTCATTTCCAGACGGATAAGCCAACTAAGAGCCCCTCTGTTCTCAGATATTTTCAATAAAAGTCTCAGTCCCATGTGGGACCATAAAAATCCAATGAGCGTGTTTACGCCAAATGTGAAACCAATGTTATGTAACAAACTACCCAACTCTGGGAAGTGTCTAAAAACTTCCTGCATCTGCACCACAGACCAAAGGAAACACAAAACTTTTGTTTGTCAAAGAAATTAAAGTGGCAGGAAAAAAAAAACGTTGTTCTTACCGGCCATTCTTGCCTACAAAAGTACCAAGGTATCCATGCCCATTTGTTTCATGGACAGTCTCTGTCATTTCCTGCTCATGAAATATGGACAGCAGACCAGGAACGGTCGAGGCAGAGTCAACTGGGGACAGAAAGAGAGTGGAACAATGAAAATCTAAAATTACTTTCAACCCTTGATACATTATCTGCATCCGTCTTGAAAGAAGTGCTTTGGTATTCAAGTTAAAATACTCCTCATGCAGGCTGAATGGCCCCTGACACTATTAGGGTTATTATTGATTAATTCACATATAAACAGCATTTTTGTGTTGAAGCTGGTTAAGGTTGAGCTAATTTTAACTCCTGTATATACAGTTGTATTTACAGGATTTTAAAATCATCATCTGCAACAAAACAACTCATTTTAGCTGTCAAATTAATGTCTGAGTAAAGAGTGCAGTGCAGTGGAGTACAAGTATAGAGTACCCAGAACTGTACTTAAGTTAAATACTTGAATAAACACCCATTACCAACATGTGCCACTGCTCTGCTTCAAAAACTACTTGTAATAATATGTGTATTTCATGAGACCTCATTCTGGCCAGATGATTTGGATTTCAAAGCTCCTCTGTGCAGTGGTCAAGATTCACAAACAGTACAGTATTTCTATCTTTTGCTGTTTTATAATTCTACTCCAACAAAGAAGAACAAAGTTATATGCTTTTTACTACATTACATTAACAGTTGTAGTTAGGTTTAACTTTCCACATTAAGATCAGTTAATATGATGCATTGTTAGAGAGTATACTACCCAACAGTGTTTACAGTGGTTAAAAATAGCCTTTACTTTGATGTAATGGCTATTTGTTTTAGTTTGTTTCATTCTGCATATATTTTACATGTTTAGTTTTAGTGTAAAGCACTTGGTAACTGTGTTTTGAAAGGTGCTATATAAATACAGTTTTATATTATTATGATTACATGTTGTTGTTTTTTTTTTATTTTTATCATATCGTCACATACTTCCTGTAACTGCTATTTTGAGATAAGTAGGTTAATGCTCATCTAAATGCGGTTTAGGAGCTCGGCGATGACATTTGAAGCAGTCTCAGCATCATCCCACTCCTCGCCTCTACCGGTTTGTTAGCGTCTCAACACATAAAACTACAAAAATGGCCGACAGCGCGCCACTTCCTGTGCGACAGCGCTGGTTACCATACTTAATTCTCTATTAGCCGGAGGGGCTTTGAGCCGCTCTCCTGAGCAACGAGACTGCATAGACGTCAACTTAAAAAAAAATGTAACGTCTAACGCACGAGCATGCAAATGACATTAACGTTAAATATTTCACCTACAACAACTTTTAACTTTAAATTACGACATGTCAATAACATATTTGTTTACGTACTTATCAGCCATGTTTAACCAAAATCAATATAGCGTCAACTGTTTTGAAGGGCAGTGACACACTAGCAGGTATTAGCAAGCTAGCCGCACAGCTAGCATGCAGCCCTGGTGCAGTGGCTGTAACCTGAATGAACTGGCTGTATTCTCCCCGTGATCCCGCCGCGCATCGCGCTCATCTTACCTGCCGTAGAGAGCTTGAAGTCGAGGGTGTAGTGTCGCAGAGCCATGTTTGAATGCAACCGTCATCCATGCCTGGGAATAGACAGGCTGCGAGTATTTATCTGCAGAGACAGATGGAGGGCCCTGCTACCACTGCTGCTACCACTGCCCACTACACCAAACCAGGCGTGGCTATGGAGGCTCGTGCGCTGCGGTGACAGAGCAGAGAGTAAACAATGACACAAGAGAGATATCGCCCCCCCACCGTTGTGTTTGCATTGGCGCGCGACGCATAATGGTGACAGTACAGTGCAATTCAAAGACAAATAGATGCATTTTATTTAAACCAGCATTTTATTTCAGGAGTATACATCCACTTATTTGATAAAATTTTAATAGCTAAGACACAAAAGCCACTCGTGGTTCGTTTTTCTTTAGTATATGTTTATTTATTTATTTTAAATGCCCATCTGCTTATGTTTTTGAAGGTTCATCTTGAAGTAGGAAATAGCATCCTAAACCAGGGAAATGTCCAGTAAAACCAATCTCGAGTCTGAAGTGTCGAAAATATTCTTAGTTCTTTAAGTTTTATGTTAATTATCATGTTCAACTTGTTCCTTTGTACACAAAATATTAAAGTAATATATATATGCATCACAATTATCACGTTTTGGGACTTTCATACCATATACGTCTATGTGCAAGCTTGTAAGGATTTCATTGTGTGACATTCCGAGGTGAAAATAACATTTAAACGGGAGCAACACCTACTTTATGAATTCCAATAAATTATTTCTATGACCCAGGGAAGTTTAATAAATATTTGTGAGCAAGAGCTACACTCTCAAAGTCAGAAACCAGAGAAGTAAGTCTTAAATTTGTGATGTCATATGTCATAAAGTCTGGAGCTGCTCATAGACAGTGAATGGGAGCGTGACATTGTGGGCCCACAGAATACCCAAATGAGCTCTATTTAATTGTAGTGTTTTCAGTTCTGGAACGGAAAATGTCTCCATATACTCAGAATATTCCTCCGGGTGCTCTTCGTGTCGTCTATAATATATTTCCCAATTCATCGTCTATGGAGCAGCTCCACACTTTATAAATTTGAGTTTTGGCACTGTAGAGAGTTGTGAATTCTCACTGCTATTTTTGAACTGTGTGAGACCACAAGTGTAACTTAAGAAATTTAAATACAGGCATACTTCCCCTTTAATTAGTGAAGTTCTCCCATAGCATGGTGGCTGTGTGCATCTGAAATCTTTAGAGATGCATATGAATTTATAGCAGTCTTTTTATTTTGTGTGATTCTGGGTATGCCATGAGCAGTTGTTTGGCCATACATTTCACCAAACTGCCCTATGACCCACCCTTCTACTCAAATGCAAAAAGCGGGGGATGGTAGCCTAAACTCACCAAAGGTGCACATCAAACACTGTTCACTGTACAGTCAACTGTACTGTAGTAGCATGTAAACTCCATTTTGCGAAAACCCAATCTACATTGGTAATGGCAGTTGAGGGGCTGCTGAAGCTGGTTTACTTTCTCACTGACGAGACTTGTTTCTGGCATGGAAAGATGTGAACACACCTTAGCCTCGAGGGACAGAGAGGGGTTACAGCTTCAGGTTGCGTTCAAGAGTAGAGCTGAGCGCGCTGTCTTGGAAATCCCTGCTATGCAGCAACACTTTGGCCTCAAACGTGTATTGTTAATGGGTTTATTTGTTGCATTGTATAAGAACAGTTTCATGTTTAACTGTCAGGTAAACAAATTGGCTGATCTCAGGCACTCATAATAATCTTAATGGGTTTAGTGGTTACAGGGTGCAAAACTCTGAGGTAAATCAGCCAACAAGCTCTGTGAATCATTCAGTTTTAGGTAGCTAACCCTTCTACACATAACTTTTACGACTAAATCAAATTTTGGGGGACCAACTTAATTCATAATTTAGCCTAACATGGTGAAGCTTTAAGAATGTGACAAACAAATTAACACTATGAAACATGGAGGAAAAAATCAAGAGTGAACATTTTTGCTCACCCCTCTTTACTCCTTAGAGTTCCCTTTTTGGAAGGCAGGAAACAAATAGGCTTTATTTGTATCACATTTCGTACACAAGGTCAATTCAAAGTGCTTTCCAGAGCAATAAAACATAAAGCATACTAAAAGATACATGTTGGAAAATTACTTCAGGGTCACACAACACACAATAACTATGACAACGGTAAAAATTAGGCATTAGTCATTTTGTTTTCGACATAAAATAGGTCAAATACCCCTCTTGTGAACTTTAAAGTTTAAATGTGTCTTAAAAAAGGTAGTTGCTAACAAGTTAGGTCTGTTTTGTTTATAGCCTATCATCAGCTTTTTACTCCTGCTGATTGCATTTAGGCTTCAATAATCATGACAGTGGTGTTCAAATCTGAAGATTATATTGCTGAACAAATCATGTCAGTATCATAAAAGTTTGCCACAGAGCTTATTTTCTGCAATAATCCAATGTCCAATTAAAAAAATCCCATTGGCTTTTTGACGAGGAAGCCAGTGTATTGCTTATGTTTGTATCAGCCTACAGGAAAGCTTCATCCCCAGTACTCTACACATTCACTGTAGTTCTTCCTGTATGCAGTATATGTGTATGAATTGAGTATTTTATAATTATATGGCTTATAGTTCTTGTAAAGTGAGTAACAGGAATGACTCGTATAGTAATCCTGTTGCAATATTACACATTTTCTGTGCATGTGGGGAAAAACTGAGCACAGTCTACATTTGCTGGACTTTGTAGAATTGAGTGTGTAAGCAGCAGAGTATTCATCCGGTTCTCTGATCAGTCGTGCAGCTCAACAACAACTATATGTCGCAGCTGTTTCCGTCTGCAGATGACTCAGTGGCTGTGTGGTACACCACAGATTCAGCAAGATACTAAGTTGGCATTCACTGACATGTTTTGCTAAAGTCACTGCAGTCAGTAACTGATTGATGTGTGCATGTAAAATACTATGAAGACAAGGAGGTACGTTTGAATTCATGTCAATTTGTCAGTTTTATTCATATAAAGTTAGTGAAATGGGCTCAAATAAGCGTAACATTCATCTGCTTTTAAACAAACAAAGATATAAAACACAGTAACAACTGAACATTTGAAGCAAACACAGTACATGCACAAAGGTGGATGATGCTGAGATTCAGAGGAGCCTTAGTCGGCTACGTTAACTCGTCCACAGCCAGTTTAACTGTAACTGAATGAAAAATCTGATGCTATTTTCATCCATTCAAGCTTGTAAAGTAAGCAGAATACTCCTGCAACATTATGTAGAAACAGCACGCAGTGTGTCATGTTGCAAATCTGCCATTAGTGTCCACAACAAGTTTAAAGCACATACAGAGCATATTGGCATTCTTCTCTCATCACAATCACAGATACTGTTGACAATGTAATTATCGCACCAAATAGTGCACATAAGGGGAGGGCACAGGTGTCACAGTATGCTACTAAATAATTCAACAATGCATAAGTTATACTTGTGGTTACACTCAAATGTAAATCACATGTTACAAAATATTCCTAGAATTAAAAAAAAAAGATCTCAAGTGTTGAATTTTTTTGATAAAATATAACCTTCATCAGGGTTCATCACTAATAAGACAAAGATGAAATACAGTCCAGGAAGTACAGTTGGAGTAACATATTATTGTGTTATGCAAAGGCTTATTACACACTAAAACACTGCACAACAGGTTGTGATACTCAGGATTTTACAACTCTGGAACGTTATCAAGGTAGCAACTATTTTATCAGTCATCACAAGGATCACGAGGTACAAATACTGTGTTAATGTCACAAAGTAATATACCAGAAATGTGTGCCTTGAAGCAATAAAAAAAGCTCTAAAAACCAACTGTACACTCACTGCTCAGCACCAAACAGCAGACAGAAAGAGACAGATAGAGAGCAAAAACAGGGCTGAAAGAAAGTGGATACTGGACTTATGATTGTCAGGTGGAAAAAGCTGGAGCATGATCACAATACACTACCTTGTGGCTGCTTTATAGCTGTGCAGCTAATGCTAACTATTGTTGTAGTAACAGCTCAGAACAATACATTAAACATTTATCATTTAAAATCAATGATCAAGGGAGCTTAACCTTTCGTCCAGCATTTGTGCTTCAAATCACTTTAAACCAGTTTAAGTGTTAACTTTCTAGAAATTCCCTCCTGGCCCAACAGAAGACGTACACTGAAAATGTTTCCTGCCCCCGTGGTAAATTGGTGATCACAGAGGGGGACAGAGACACGCCTCCAAATAAATGCAAATGTTGCTCTGTAACTGCTGACTGTCAGATAAACCTAACTGATTTCGGTAGTGTAAATAAGCAACTGTTTGCAAACAAGTTTGCTGTATCAACAAGGTGTGATCAATGCCGTGCTCACACTTGTTTCACTGCACCAATACACAAAAAAATCAGTTACTGGTTATCAGTTGAAGTATTGACTGAATTTCATAGCAACTTAGTAGGTTTTTAACGTCATGTATCCGTCGCCTCCACGCAGCACATCATTAGAAAGTAAATCCACCACAATCAAAAGCATCAAAATCAGAATCTGCCACTTCAAAGTCAAAGCTGTTAAAATGAGGGGAGTCGAGTGCAGGGCTGACGGTGTGGTACGCTCCTGCTGGTCCCATGCCAGAGAAATCCGTGTTGATTGGCAGGTCAGGAGCTTTGGCTTCCAGATTAGGGAGCGAGCATGCGCCTAGGTAACCCATAGCAGAAGAAGCAGCAGCCCCTCCCATCAGCAGATAAACCGCCCTAACTGCTTGGGCATTACTGATAGTGCCATGGCGCAGACACCCTGGTGAATGCACACCTCCTTTGTAATACTTTGAGCGAGGAGAACTCCTGCCTGTTGGGATAGAGTGGTTTAAAAAACAAACAAACAAACATGGTCACTTGTTTGACTAAACCCTTTACTCTGGTTACCCACAGGAAACCGTTACAGACAAACAACACACCCTACGCTTACCTTTCTCCCTCGGGGAAGCACAAGTCATAGGCCCCGGGGAAGGTGCCTCTGTGTCGCTGACAGGTGGAGTTGGTGGATCTTTGTCGAGGATTTGCTCAGGCACCAGATCACGGAGAGTAATGCGTGGCGGTGGCACCTGATGTCGCTTACAAGGACTGAGAGGTGATGAGAGACTCTGTAGGCGGTGAAATAAGAGTCCAGAAAAATATGGGTTTGCCAAGAATTACAAGGATTTCAATCAGTGAGTGAAGGAAAAATTTATAAATGTGTATTTATTTAAATAAAAATGTGAAAGGACAAAAGAAAACATGTTGCATTCTAACAGTGACGCTCACATTATAAACATTACATACACATCTCTATCTACAGTTTAGACCAAAAGGCATTCGGTCTATATGTCCACTATCTACCACTCTGGTTTATGACCAAATACCTGCAAAACTTCCATCAGCATCAGCTGTACTTTGATTTTAGTGCTAGTTCACAATTTAAAACAGTACACCTACTTAGAGTGATGTGAGATATAACAAATACAACAATCTCCCTGGTCCAGGTGCAACATGCTCTACAACAGGCCTATTCATTTGACTTGTTTTGGTGGCTCAATGCTTTACTTAATTCATAGGTGATGCAGCCTTTGCTTCGATTATATGTGAAACTGCTGTCATGAAACACAAGCTGGGCATGGCCTCAGTGAGTGACAGACTCCAAAATACCTGCTTCTGTATTGTGCATGCTTCGCTGTGCATAGCGCGCCAGTTAAACTTCTGTCGCAGAGAGTCTCTGAGTCAACTCTTTCCTGAGCACACACCCACGGAGCCAAAAGAGTCGTTCATGAATCGGTTTGCTAATGGCGGGTGAACAACATGAACCAGGGTACTTTTATGGAGATAGATTTGTCTCATACAAATCTTTTTATATATGTTGAGGTTGTTTTATTTTGACAGATTAGTGACGATTTGTTCACATGAACAATAATGAGACAAATCAGTCTCCATGTACTTGAAAGAACCAGTCTCATCACTGCCTGCTTAACATCAGCATGGCGGCAGTGTTGCTGTAAGCGTACTGTATCGCTGATGTTAGCTCGGCTGTAGACTTGGTTAGGTTTACACATTTTCAAAAGCATTTACCTGAATAAATCATTAACTCACCTGTTTCACTTTTTTCAGCACATTCAGCCATTGGCTAAAAAGGGACAAAAACACATCTGTTATTAGCTCCTGTACAGATCCTGACATAAATTCAAGTGTGTTCCAGTGAAACAATCAGGTATGCAGCAGGAATGGTATGTGCAGTATGGTGCCTGCCTGTCAATCTGTCACACTTCCTGCTGGACGGGGTGTAAACCGAGATGTACTATTGAGATGAAAGCTACGCAGGGAAGGAAAATATGTAAAACGAGAATCTAGAATAGCACTGGCCTTTTGTTCTTGACAAACATGCATAAAGACTAGAAACAGGAGGAACAGCTAACCTGATTCATCTGTCCAAAGCTTAAAAAAAATCCACACACCAGCACCTCTACAGCTCACTAATTAGGCTATCATATTGTACCTCTCCTTTATTCCCTACAAAAACAGCAGAGTGAAAATGACAAGTTGTGGTTTTAGGTGGGTTACGTGCCAGACTACTTTTTGGACTCTGTTGTTTTTATACTTCTGTGTAGCCTGGCTAGCTGCGTCTCTGTTTCCAGTCTTTATGCTGAGCTAAGCTAACCGGCTGCTGGCTGTCGCGTCATATAGAGTACTCCACATACATGCTTTTCTGTAGGCCAGTGCGGAAGTTAGCATCTTACTGGTTCCCTCATCCACAAGCCTATGGGATTTATCCACTGGATTCTGGATTATTGCAGAAAATAAGCTCTGTGGCAAACAAGAGAAGCAAGATAATCTTCACAAATAAACACCACTTTTATGATTATTGAAGCATAAACGCAATGGCAGAAGTAAAAAGATAACGTTGGGCTATAAACAAACTTTGCTATGGTTGACCAGCTAACCCTAACCCTAACATCACCACCATAAAAAGACTGTAAAACTGTGTTGCTTGTTGTGCAGCTTGGTGTGATGACGCTCTGTCGTCTCATTCAGCCACTTGACTTTTTTAGGACACATAGAAGCTTCAAAGTTCACGAGCGGCATATTTATTGTTGTATATTATCTTTTAGAACAAAACATGTACGTTTCTTAAGCTTGTGTTAACCACAGACCTTTTTTCAGACATCTAACCAAAAACACAGTAAAAAAAAAAAACTGACTTTGAGACGCGGGAACTGTGAGTGGTAAAATGCTGACTCATTTCTGGGTTTTAGGACTCATCTCTGGGGCACAAGGTTCAAAGGACAAACATGAGTGTTATCTTCTCATCTAACCTGTTGCAAAAATGTATAAAAGCTTATCTCCCCCAATACTGTAACTATTCGGCTAAGTAAGTGGTGGCACTTTTGTGAAATTTCATCACAAACCTACATCATTTCAGTGGAACAAGGCAAAGTTATTGCAGTGAAAGCACAGTGACCAGACCTGCAGTCTGACGGGGTTTCAGTCATCAGCAGCAGGTACTTGCTCTGAGGGAGGATCAGGGCAAAGCAGCAATCCCTGCTCCCACCGGAGGGTAACTTAGGCAAGTCTAGGATCTCTTTGCCTTCCACGATTGCCTCACAACTGCTCTGCAACAGCACCAGCTGGTCGGGGGGAGATGAGGCATCGTGGCACACAAGGAGACTGCCCTCAGCTGTCAGGAGCAGAAATCTCTTCTTCCACTGTTTGAAAATAAATCCACCTGGATAAGAGAAGCAGGTTATACTGTGATAAACATTTCTAATCATAAGCACGAAACACCTAAAGCTTATTGACAGTATTAAGCATGGTCGCAGTGATCATGATAGCAGTGGGAGCAGGGTACAGCTGGATTAACCACTCAGTCATTCTATCATCTCCGCAGATTAGAGGCAGTCAGGTGGTTGGAGGATCAAGGGGCTGTGGATGTGGCGCTCGACCAATCAGGCAATGTTGACTGTGATTTAGCATCATCACACGCATACATCTGGATCTACTCATTTTGTGTGCATACAATAAAGACACGTGGGCACACACTAAAGCATGTTACAGAGAATTACAATACAAAGAGCTGGGGAAAGTCTGAATAGGAGCAAGTGAGATTTAACTTGGTCTATGAATCTTTTATGTGTATTTTTAGA